>MCJB01034747.1:0-21444 GCA_002018475.1 Nicotiana obtusifolia | reverse complement strand
TATATATATATATATTGCTTTATATAAGTGTTGTATATAATGTATATATATGCATATAAACTATATATACAATATATTGCTTTATATAAGTGTTGTATATAATGTATATATATGCATATATATATATATATAGTTTATATCTATATATATATATAAGTCTAATATAAGTCTTGTATATATTGTATATATATTTTGTATATATTGTATATATTGTATATATATAATATGTTTATATTTACAATTATATTATGTATATATATATATGTATATATATATATATATGTATATATATATATAGTTTATATGTATTATAATATATATATATATAGTTTATATGTATTATAATATATATATACATATATTATATATGTTTGTATGTGTAACATATGCATTAGATATATAATATATATATATATACCATATATACAATAAAAGACAAAATAAATTGTAACGAAATATTCAAGAGAATGTCTTATAATTTTTATTACTATGACATTAACAAAAAATGGCAATATCTTTCTTAGTCTTCCTTCCCCCAATGGAATGAGCACAACAAGGTACTAATACCACCATTAAAAGGGGAAAAAACTAAGAAAGTTACATATTAGTCTAAATATTATCCCTGACAAATCTCATAAATCCTTCAAGGTCCGGAGGAACGTCCGTTGACGATGATGGAAAAGAGGCTTGTTCATCACCGCTTCCGGGCGAAGCCGCATCCTGCGCAAGTTCCGCTAGCATTTCTTCATAAGCTTCGTCTACATCCGGTTGTGATTCTGCAAGTCCGAAATTTCTTCTTTCCGAACGGATCCAATCTCTGAAGAGTACTGCCTTTTCCAAGCTATCCCTCATCGATGCTCTATGATCACCGATTTGAAGTCTCGCTTGACTGAAAGCGCTATCCGATGCCACCGTTGAAGCTTGAACGGTTAATATATCTCGCGTCATCCTTGAAAGAACCGGAAAGTATTTTTGTTTATCCTTCCACCATTCCAAAACGTCGAAGGAGCCGTCGGGATTCTCTGATTCAAGTCCCTGCGACAAATAAACTTGAAGCTCATTTAGTTGTGAACTATCACCAATATTTTCACTTTGGGAACCCCTGAACTCCGTCCAAGCACTGAGTGCCTTTATGCCCGCAGTTCTTTTACCTGGTCGTGAAGTGGACGAAGAGGGAGTTGGAATACTGGGTCTAACATGATCTAAAGCAGTTTGATATGCATCATAAATTGTCTGTGCATTTATTTTAATTGAGGCCAGAGCTTCTCCAAGTGTTGCATATTCCTCAGGTGAAAGTGACAAAGAGTCATAAATTTTTGAATACCAAAATTGGGGACCTCCTAATTTCATGGTAGGGTTTAACAGTGCGGCAATGCCATAAATAGGGGGGATAGGGAAAAAATATTTTTTAAACTTAGATTTCATAGAGTCAGTGGCATATTGATAAACTACACTATCTATAAATTGATCAAATAAATTTGCAAGTGCAGCTATATAAACTAAACAGTTAGAAATAGTAGGATAGTATTGCCCAGATAAATCGTTAGTTGCTACAGAAAATTGTTCTAAAAAATCTACAAGTGTTTTAACGTTAACCCAATCTTGATTAGTTAGGTGCTCGTCGTCTTCAGAATCACCATCACCTACACGAGCATTGTAGGTTGCGGTAATTGGGTTCCTATATTCATACGCAACTACTAGACTTTCATACATGTAGTTCCATCTAGTAGGACAAGGTTTAGGAACTTTTCTTTCCCTAAGGCCACATTCATCACATTTTTTAAAATATTCCCTAAGTCTACTTCTACGGTTTGAGTAGAATAGCCAGTTAAGAGCCATTTTTACCTTTTCAATTTCTACGTTTAACAATCCCATTCCGTCCCCGACAATTAAATGATAAATGTGACAAATGCACCTAACATGAAAAATATTAAAAAATGAGGGGTTTAGAGTAGTTGTAAGCGTGGTTATTGCGTGGGTGTTACTAGACGCATTATCCATGGTAACAGACATTATTTTATCTCTAATGCAAAAATATCTACAAATGTCTGATACCGTTTTAGCTATAAATTTACCAGTGTGGCGTGAGTTAATTATTCTATATGTGATAATGCGTTTTTGCATTATCCAGTCCTCGTCTATCCAATGACTGGTAACGGTTAAATAGTCACAGTCATTGGCACTTCTATCTATGTCTGTAGTAATTGCAATGCGACAATCTATATGGGTAAATAGATATCGCAAATATTGTTCGTGTTCATACTTATATTTGTAAATGTCGGCCTTCACTGTAGCACGAGGCCATCCTTTATATGTAGGATTATAAATTTTTCTAATATATTGTATAAAATGGGGGTCAGAAGGAAAACTATATGGTAAGCACATAACTGTTACCATTTTTGCTAGTTCTTCACGATCCTTGTTTGGATCGTAGTATAAAATTCTCCCGGTAACGGTGTTAATTCCGGGTTGGACTAAGTTTGAACCTATACTAGTTGGAACCCGGATTACCTCCGCCCGCCCCCTGTTCCGCAGCTTTCATTTGCAAATATCTTTGTTTATCTCTAGGGTGTTTCATTATGTGCCTAGTTAAACTACCCGTACCGCTACGGTTGCCAGTAAATTTATGAGCCAACAAAGACCCACAAGTTTTACACTTAGCTTTGTTTTCTTCTCTTAATTGAGTAAAAAAATACCAAACAAGAGATGGTTCGGCCCGTCTAGGAGGTCTTATATCAAATGTAGGGGTTAGTACAGGAGGGTCATCAATTGGGTTATTATTAGGACTAGTAGGTGTATCTTCTAAATCGGGTTGCGTTTCATCTAAATCGGGTTGGGATTCATGTAAATCGGGTTGGGTTTCATTACCATAAAGAGCGTTCATCGTTTCCTCATATAATCGATTATCGGGTGTAATATCGTGATAAAATTGACTATCGAAAAATTGCATTAAAGGGTGATCACTGTCAAGAATATTAGGTAGAGGAGGACGGGTAGCAGGGGGAGGAGGAGTAGCTTGGCTACTAGATTGACCAATTTTCGATTTTTCCTTGCCCTTACCACCAAACATTTTTTTCAATGAAAAATCCATAGTAATTATAATTAAACTAATTAAAACAAACACAACAATATATTAAAAATTAAAGAGTTGGAACGAGGTTACCGAATTGAAGAACAACTTCTTGAAAATTGAATATTGTTGAAGACTCGAAGACTTTAATACTTCAATTCACCAACTTCACAATTTTTCACGAAATTGAAATAATAATATGAGCACTTATGGAAATAATTAGAGAGAGATTGAGAGATATTGAGAGAATTTGTGAGTTAAAAATGAAAGAATGGGGGGGTATTTATAGGTGGGAATAGGTAAAAAGTGTATTTATAAAAAGTTTGGGGTTAAATTAAAGTTTGGGGGCCAAAATGGCTATTTTCTAAACCCCAAACGGTCAAATTGAGGCTCCAACGGCTAGATTTTAAATCTGACCGTTGGGCTATTTTTTTTAATTTTTTTTTTTAAATATTACCGTTGGGCCCGGCCCAGGCCCGCCTGGCGGTCCCGGGCCTGCCGGGCCTTTTTCCTTACCCGGCCCGTGACGGGCCTACCCCTGTTTCAAGCCCAGGCCCGCTAGGGACCGGACCACAGGCCCGTTAGGCCCACCAGGACCGCGGGCCTGGGCCGGTCCCGAGCCAAGCCCACCGTGGGCCACAGCATTATTGTGTAGTACCTTTTTGTTCACAAAGTAGTTATTTCAGCCATCCAGTAGATCATATAGTTCATGTTGCGTTCTCTTTGACTTGCCTCACTACGAAATTAGACAGCTACATCTTATCCATTCTGGAGATATAGTGAGAAAGAGAAGACAGTGAAAGCAGCAGATGGATTGAAGGGCTACAAGGTGCAAAAAAAATCGTTACAAGAGATTGGGCTAAACGAAGCAATAGAAAGGGAATTGGTCTAAAAAGTGCCACATGATCCCCGCGTGTCTATGGCAAAACTTTAAGTTTAACAAGTATTGTTCTTTGCTTGCCTTATAGATAACACTTTTAACTTTTCAATTTTCTGTCCATGATCAAGGGAAGGGGTCAAAAGACCACCGCATAAAAAGTCATATTTCTGTAATTTGTTGTACTCGAATGGCCATGTGGTGCTAATTTTCCTTTACTATAACTAGCAACAAGCTATGCGGCCCAAGAACCCATACACACTGGGATGGACCAGTTTTAGCATTTTCTGGTCCAGATTTGCCAGACCAATAAGGAATTTTTACACAAATAGCCGGCCATATTGATTATTTACTTTTTCTAGCTATATACATAGTTTATACATTAATTATATATATATATAATACATAAATTATGCATATATTGACCTTCACTGGCTATTTTTTGTTTAAGCTGTTAGGTGGTTAATTCTTCAATAAAAAGGGATTTTTACACAAATAGCCGGTCATATTGATTATTTACTTTTTCTAGTTATATACATAATTTATACATTGACTATACATATATAATACATAAATTATGCATATATTAACCTTCACCGGCTATTTTTTATTTACGCGGTTAGGTGGGCAGCTATTTGGGTTAATTCTCCAATAAAAAGGGATTTTTATACAAATAGCCGGACATATTGATTATTTACTTTTTCTAGTTATATACATAGTTTATACATTGACTATACATATATAATACATAAATTATGCAAATATTAAACTTCACCGGCTATTTTTTGTTTAAGCGGTTAGGTGGGCAGCTATTTGGGTTAATTCTCCAATAAAAAGGCATTTTTATACAAATAGCCGGACATATTGATTATTTACTTTTTCTAGTTATATACATAGTTTATACATTGATTATACATAACTATACATATTTAATATATAAATTATGCATATATTAACCTTCCCCGGCTATTTTTTGTGTAAGCGGTTAGGTGGGCGAGCAGGTCAAAAAAATAATATTCCTTAATACTTTTGAGATTTTTTCTTCAATATATTATGATTATTCATTCTTTATCATTATTGTTTATAGAATTTACAGTGTTCAACATTATAATTTTTTGCATACAATTCAAATAAATATAATGTTTAAATTTAAGAAATATGACCAGGATAGACTGGTCAAGAAAAATTAGCCGGCCCAAGCTGAACCAACTTCATTTGTGCCCCAATTGTCAGGTCTAGCTTAGGAAAACGAAATAAAAAATATTTCAATGGAACAGTTTTTCCTTAGCTTAGATGGGAGAAGGAGCGGACTTAATATGAAGAGGCATTTGCTGAGCCATTACTACAATTTACTAATTATTCAGGATAACGACTAGTCAAAGTAGGTGCTCCAACTTTTACTTGCATCAACACACACCACAAGCCCCCAGCCAACAAATTACTAATTGAGTGGAACTTACTATTTATGTCACCATTTTAATCCTTATCTTTTGCAACCTTTTTAGTTTTTACCATATATTCATTTTCCACCTTAAATGCGTTTGGAAGTGCGTCAGTCTAAAAAGGTTTGCAAAAATTTTGGAAACGTGCACAATGAGTGTTTAAGAAAGCCTTGAAACAACTTTCCAATAAACTTTACGAAATTCGATTTGTTATCTATTGCATATTTTAGTTATATGATTTCTTTTTATATATGTAAAAGGATATAAATAGTCTTCCTTTTCACGTTATTAAAGATAGGAAAGGAATTAAAGAAAGTAGTTCAAATTAGATTGGAGCAGAGAAAGTCTGATTGGGTAAATGGATGAGTATAAAATGGAGGCACAAAAAGCAAAAAGACAAGTCAAAATCTAAAGAAGAGAGAAAGACACAGAAGACCAATTGGGAACTGGTCAGGCAGCTCTCAGATGCTAGTAACATAAAGGGCCAGCCATCTATCCATATACATAAAAAATACCACAAAATTGCTCTCCTTTTGTCACCATTATATCTCTTGTCTTCTTATTTGACAGAAACTGAGCGATCTAAGTTTCTATTTTGCGGTCAAAGTATCAAAATTTCATGGCGAAAACCTCAACAGCAAATCAGAAAAACACTTCTTATACTAATAGCAGTGACAAGAATAACAGCAATAGCCGCAGTAGCAGTGATCTTGCTATTTCCAAAGGGAAGAGGAAGCGAAAAGCCGTCGTCCCCAAAGACTCCCCTCCACAACGTAGCTCCATATACAGAGGTGTCACAAGGTATATTTTCATTTGCATCGTTCAAGATCATTTCATTTAAAAGTTTAAGTTGTCGGAATTTAATGTTAATTAATTAACTTTTCAACATGTTCTTTCACGTGCCAGCCTAAATTATTTTCATGAGTTAAGCATATTGCTTTTTATTTTTATTTTTTCCCACTGCGATTAGGCACAGGTGGACGGGTCGATATGAAGCTCATCTATGGGATAAGAACTGTTGGAATGAGACACAGAGCAAAAAAGGAAGACAAGGTCACCATTTTTTGTCCTTTAATATTTTTTTCTTTTTTCTTGATTAATTTCCTATTTAGTGATCATGACTATTTAGCTTTGATGTTGTTCAACTACATTATTGATGGGATCTTTTCTTGTTTTCTTTGGTTGTTCTTGCATGAATGGTGGGTGTGACAAAATCCAATAAAAATGCAGTATATCTGGGTAAGTTATCTATCATTATCATTCAAATTAAATTTTTATTTTCGGAATTATTAAGCATTATATTTCATGTTGAAAGCTTTTGCCTACGCAATGCATATCAAATCAGTACTATTCATTACGAGATTTTCCATTTCTAAAAGGGAAGTTTAATTTTTTTATAAGAAAATAAGCGTTGCTGCTTGCTACAATGAGTAATTGATTCGATGAATTTTATCTTATTTCTTGGGGTTTTCTAATTAAGGGGCCTACGATGACGAAGAAGCAGCTGCACATGCATATGACTTGGCTGCATTGAAGTATTGGGGTCAAGACACCATACTTAATTTCCCTGTAATTAATCTTCCATCTTATGTTTTTCCAATTTATTAGCTCTAGTGCAAACTTTGGTTCTATCACTAATCCTAGCTCTTATTACATTTTTACTGTTTTTTGTTTTGTTTATGAATGTAGTTTACGACGTACGAAACAGAGCTAATGGAAATGGAAGGTCAATCGAGAGAAGAATATATTGGTACTTTGAGAAGGTACTGTCGACTTCCGTAGAAACAAATTAAGCTTCCCCTTAATAGCTGTACTAATTTAATATAATTAAGTAATGAGTGTTTTATTTTGCAGAAAAAGCAGCGGATTTTCAAGAGGAGTCTCGAGATATAGAGGCGTAGCAAGGTAATTAATCATCATATTGAGAAATATAAGAAAAATTTCTACCTTCATATATTTGTAGGCTACAACATTTTTCTAACTAGAGATATTGATAATGCAAGATCACTTTTTGTGTGCCCTACTATTAAATTAGTATTATGAACCGTATCTAACCAATATTCGGCACTTTGGGACTTGCTCGATCAAAAGTATTCGGTGATCTGAAAGTGCTGCACTTAATTAAAGCCATAGGTCCACCCACAAAAGAAAATGAAAGTTAAGTAAAGGAGATGTTTTGCATGCTTTTGCCAGCCACAAATATTCTTCTTAATTTTATTTTGATAGTAGTGAAACTAGAATTTCTAACAAGAAATTTAAAAGGCTGTAAGAATATAACAACTACTATTCGAATCTGTGATATTAAGAACTATTTGGTCTAGCTTTGCCACTAAACTAGGAGTTTTTCTTATGTCGGGGTAATTTATGAATCTCCAAATATGTAACAAACTTTTTTCTTTACCTTTTTTTTTTTTTGGTTTAAGTGGTGATTATATTAGCAACTAAGATAAAATAGGTACATCATCATAAGGGGTATATAGTATCCCCTAAGTATTGTTTCATAAAGTTACTATTACATTCCAAAATGTTTCTTGGAAATACAGTTCCTAGAATATTCATCCAAAAAACTTCATTTGCAAACATCGGAGGAACTGTTAGCATAGTTGTTCTCCCAAAAAGATCTTTTCTTGCTCCTTTCGTCGCCAGTAGATCAACTACCCTGTTCTTCTCCTTGTAGTTGTGTTTCACCATTGTTCCTCTCATCCTTTGAATTAGTGACTTGCATTCAGAAATAATAAAATCATAAACATAATTTCCTATTTTAAGTATTCTTATTACCTTTATGGAGTCTGTTTATTTCCAGTGGTACTTTTTCTTACCTTATTTGCACTATATAATATTTCGACGAAAAAATTCAATTGAACTTGAAGGGCGAAGTTACATGTCTTAAAGGGTGGTTAATTGACCATCCTTTGTTTAAAAATTACACTGTGCATATTAAGTAAAATATTAGGTTTTTGAAAATATGACATATATTGAACAACTTTTATCGAAAAATTTCTTTCACTTTTTTTAAGTTTAAACATTCTTGGGAAAATTCCTAGTTTCTCCATTGCTTGACAGTAAGACTAATTTGTCAAAAGTTGTACAAAGATGGATGCCCGTCATTGCAACTGGTATCACTATGAACTGATATGGGGTATAATCTCTTCCCATTCTTGTGCCATTTGATATGTCGTCCTGACCTTTGACTTTAGAACTCTCTATACAATGCTTCACGCCTCTTCTGAACATGTGCCCACAATAATTAGTTTCACCACATAAGGTAGTACAAGAATAACATTAACAGTAAATTTTTTCTTTCTTTTATGTATTTGTAATTGATGTTTTACTACATCAATGCTTTATATCTAACTAATTTTTTTATTACTCATTTGTAGACACCACCATAATGGCCGATGGGAGGCTCGCATTGGCAGGGTATTTGGCAACAAGTATCTCTACCTTGGAACATATGGTACGCAAGAAACCCATACATACTACTTGTAGAATATTTTTCTACTTATTTTCCTGTTATCTGTTGGAATTATCCCATTGTTACACTTACCAGTAGAAATGAAATTCATAAGAATTAAAATTAAAGGGATAATATTAGTCCCCCCTTTACATCTTGATATTTTTGTTATAAATTCATTAGTTTAGGATACGATATGCAAGTGTAATATGTAAATGTGTGATTATTAAGTTTTCCAAGTTGGAGGATATGCTCTATATTAGCATTTTGGTCGCTTAACTGATCAACAACTCCAGGGATGTCCTTATCAAATACATTATGTGCTAAATCAGTACCAAGTCTAATGATATTATTCATAAATGCAATTAGAATTTTATAAAGTGTATCTTGTTGGCCCCGTGTCTCTGCATGTGGTGGGGGGGCTTATAGTTGTGTCTTAAATTGATATTGCCAAATGAAAACAGTTATGTCAGTTACCAATAAAGTGCCATTCAATGTTTAATTATTCCAAAAGAATCCAAACATATCAATTGAATTGGAGCAAGTAAGTCAAATAAGAGAAGAAAAACAGCCAAGAAGCTAGCTAGATTAAATATTACTAGTTGGTGGTTGGGTTTATAGATCGCCAACTTTCAACTGCTAAGTCTACAATTTAAGACAACCCATGAGACTATGATCCGTGACTTCAATTTCAACCTCCAGCTCAATTTTCATTGACCGTAATTATTTTGATGGGATATTTCACACAAATTATGTACATAAACAAATACTATGTATAAGCATAGACAAATACTATGTATAAGCCAGAACAGAAAATACTATGATCGCATGTACCTTTTGTACCGGATATGCAGAAAATAAATTATTGATCAGGAAAAGAACTTTTTATAAACATGATAACACATTGAAATACACAGTATTTTCTTTTACAAACTAAAAGATTTGATGAATAATTAAGGTAGGTCTTGAGATTGGAAAATTATACAGTGTCGATATATTAGATTATTTTTATTATAATATATATATATATATATATATATATATATATTGTGTTAAAAATATTATGTTAAATTTTTTTAATTTTTAGTGTACTTATTATTTTTTATTTCTCTGTCCCTTGGTAGAAAATCTGACTTGGCCACTGTTTGAGATGATAGAAATTGAAAAGGAGATAATTCCACTGTAGCTGATTTTGAAAAACAAACTTTAATTTATTCATTGTATCAGGCTATTCAAAATAAGAGTGAAAACTTTTGTCTTTTTTTTGAAATCTTTTCATTCCCTCATTTCTTATTCTTTTCAATTAGTAATTGATAATAATAATATGCAGCTACTCAAGAGGAAGCAGCAATGGCATATGATATGGCAGCTATAGAGCATAGGGGACCTAACGCTGTTACAAACTTTGACCTTAGCCGTTACATCAAGTGCAACCCTCAGCCAAACACAAATCCTAATTCCACTGACCTAAATGCCATTCCTAACACAAAGGAGGAAATAGATGTTAACTTCATTCACCAACAGCACGAACTGCAGCAGAGCTCAAATTCCGCCGAAACCACTGTACCTCCGCCACATGCAGTGGGGGGCACAGCTGCTTCATCGGCTGTTGACTTCCCAAAGACACCGCCGGAGCCGGACAGGCCGCGGAGGAGTTTTCCGGATGACATACAAACATACTTTGACTGCCAAGATTCGAGTAGCTTTGTCGAAGAGCATGATATTATTTTTGGAGACTTGGATTCCTTTGTGTTGCCTATGTTTGAATGTGAGCTTAATACCTAGCTAGCTAGCTAGCTTCACTTAGGTAACTTAATTAGGAGTTTGAAGGAATATTAGGGGATTCGAGATACATCAACAAGATTGTTTAATTGTTAATACTAAAAGGTTTAAGGCAGCTAGAGGAGTCGAGACCTGAACCAAAAAAAGAAAGGACAGAAATAATATTTTTCAGTTTTGATTTTTTGAATATTTGATTATTTTATTTTATGTAAAGCGCGATTTAGGAGAGAGAGTCAAAGCGAGGGATTCTGTTTTATGTTTATCTTTTACTTCTGTTTAATGACTACCTTTTGTCAAATAACGGACCATATTAATTTTTTTTTTTTTTAGTTATATATATAAATTATACGTTGATTATATATAATTATATACGTATAATATATAAATTATATATTTATTATATGTTTACCGGTTATTTTTAGTTTAAATGGTACGGTGAACGGCTATTCGGATTAACGAAGTAATTAACTATTTGCTTTTGATCGTATATCTACACTATATTAAAAGCACGAAGGCCCTTAACAAAATGTCGTTCGCCTTTTTGTTCTTTTAAAAAATAAATTCCACGCTAGATAAAATAGTTATTTAATTATTTTTTAAAATTTAGGACTTTGAAATAAATTAAGATTTACATATTATATTTTTCCTTATTTGAAATTATATGTAGTTAGTCCTAACTCACGCATGCTATGACTCAAAAAAAAGATATTTTTTTTTGGAGAAGAAAACTTAATTTTTAAAAGATAGCAATTTGTTTTGTTGACCAATAAAGATATCACCATTTAATTATTTCCTAATTTTAATAGAAAATATATCCAACTTTAGACAAAATCAATTGTAAACAAAATGTCTTTACGTTTTTCTCCAATTATTCAACAAATGACAACTTTCTACATTTTTCCTATTAATTTAACTATTTATTATAAAATATTAAATCAACATTAGTCATTTATAGACTTTACATTGTCATTTATCATTTTTTTTATGAGCTATAAGATAACATCTTCATTCTCAGAAGACTAAAAGAATTAATTTGTCAATTTATTTTTATAAATTGACAATAATAACAATTTGTCAATTTATTTTATGATATATATATATATATATATCATAAAATAACAAATAATTTTCATAAGATATTTCCGTATTAGTACGCATAATTCACAATAAGGTATCCGAGTACTTCTATGATTAAGATTTCTTTCGCTCGCTGGGATCACCGGTCGTCTTTAATCAAACTTAGAAAAAATTCAAATATTTTTAAACAAAAATATTCTATTTAAAAAGGAAATTCTAACTTTTGTTATGGGGAAACTATAGTTAATTACCAAACGAAATTACAAAATTTTTTATACCTTTTTATCTATATTTTGAATTGTAAAAATGTTATTTTTTACTTTGAACACAATTTAATTTCTTCTTAGAAAGTTCCAGGTTTATTTTTAATTTCATATAAGAAAAGAACCATCCCTACTTCTTTATCAAATTATTTTTAATGTGAATTTATCAACGAAACTAAGAATATTATAATTCAAACAACTATTTATGGATGTCTATTATTTAACGTTGACATTTTCTCTCAAGTCTTACCCTTCAATCATCTACTATTTTTTTAAAACAATATACATATATAATACTAAATTATTTTACAGTGAATGGAGTAATAAGTAAAACTAAAGCATATTCTTAGTTTAAAAATTAAAGTTAAGTTGAAAAAGATATTTGAAAACTACATTTAGACTTATTCTAAAGTTGTTTCCTAAAAAGGTTTAAGAATTATAGACAAAATGAAATGTTTTTATAAGCATTGTTAATACAAATTAATACATTATATCTACTCAACTTGGACTTCTAAACTAAAAATAAAATTCATGTATCAGAATTACTATAAGGCATATGAGGACTTATGTAGCATAATGTTTATTTCTTTATAGAATTAGTTAAATAGAATTAATATTTATTATTTTTAAAAAATTACATTATTTTATTTAATTTTTTTATAATTCAAGACACTTTTCTTAATATTCATTTATGTGATTTTTTAAAAAAATTTACTCATAACACAAAATACACGCGCAAAACGCATATTCTAATACTAAGTATATATATATATTAATTTGTATTCCTATTATCGTGCACTGGCTAATGATGACTCTGTTAAGTGGTTAAAGTCTGTCAAAACTGTGTTAATTAGTTGTATTACTAACGAACGTCAATTGGCTAGGTGTAAGTTGTAGGAAATGCTTGTGACGTGAAGTCATCAATCAATCAATAGCACCTTGATTCTAAACTTGTTAACTAAATTCAACTTTCGATAGGCAGATAGATTGATTTTTTTTTTAAAGTGAATGACTTTTGCATACTAATAACTACGCTACGACATTATCTATCTATTTATATTTATTTATCTATATTATTATAGAAGCATGAATATTTCATATTAAATGTTGAACGATTAAAATATTTTTAAAATATTAATTGATTATTTTAACCTTCATAAATTAAACTAAGCTTCATTGCATCTTGGACAAAATTGTAAGAATTACTAATTGAATTTCTAATATTGAGGACTTAGAATTCAAGTATGAATATACTATTTTGACTTTTCAGTTATAGATTTTTGCTAACATCAAATTACAACTTTGTAATTATGTGTGACGGCTAAACAAGTCAAGTTGTATAGAATTAGATTGAGCTTTTTATATAAAACTTATTGATATGAATTTGCTTCGTAATATTGACGTATTACTCCTTTATGCCTAAATGACCACTCCTAGGCCTCTCCACCATACTACTTGGTACGTTTCCCTCGTTATCATTAAGCATAGCTGCAAATCTTCTTCATAATTGTTTCTTACATAGATCGATCTATATCTTCTGACCAATTTAGTTCTAACACACTATATCCATGTTGGGTCGGCATAATTTAATGGTTAGAGGTTCTTAATGCTGTATTATTTCTTCTTTAATTTTTCAGTTCTGAATAAGGCTGTGGCCCACGGTGGGCCTGGCCCAGGACCGGCCCGGGACCGCGGGCCTGTGGTCCGGGCCCTACCGGTCTTGGGCCTCAAACAGGTAAAAGCCCGTCGAGGGTCGGTCTGCACAAAAAAGCCCGCCAAGCCCGGGACCGCCAGGCGGGCCCAACGGCTATTTTTTAAATTTTTTTTTTTTTTTTTAAATGGCCCAACCGTTTGGGCTTCAAAATATGACCGTTTGGGCTTTTAAAAATAGCCATTTTGATCCCCAAACTTTAATTAAACCCCAAACTTTTTATAAATATACTTTTTACCTATTCCCACCTATAAATACCCTCCCATTCTTTCATTTTTAACTCACAAAATCTCTCAATCTCTCTCAATCTCTCTCTAATTATTTCCATAAGTGCTCATATTATTATTTCAATTTCGTGAAAAATTGTGAAGTTGGTGAATTGAAGTATTAAAGTCTTCAACAATATTCAATTTTCAAGAAGTTGTTCTTCAATCCGGTAACCTCGTTCCAACTCTTTAATTTTTAATATATTGTTGTGTTTGTTTTAATTAGTTTAATTATAATTAATATATTATTTTGTTTGTTTTAATTAGTTTAATTATAATTAATATGGATTTTTCATTGAAAAAAATATTTGGTGGTAAGGGGAAGGGAAAAGCGAAAATTGGTCAATCTAGTAGCCAAGCTACTCCTCCTCCCCCTGCTACCCGTCCTCCTCTACCTAATATTCTTGATAGTGATCACCCTTTAATGCAATTTACCGATAGTCAATATTATCATGATGTTGGAGCCGGTGCTCAATTAGATACCGAAACAATGAACGCTCTTTATGATAGTGAAATCCAACCTGAGACACATGAAAACCAACCCGATTTAGATGAAACGCAACCCCACTTAGATGATACACCTACTAGTCCTAATAATGACCCAACTGAGGACCTTCCTGTACTAACCCCTACATTTGATTAAAGACCTCCTAAACGGCCCGAACCATCTATTGTTTGGCAATTTTTTACTCAATTAAGAGAAGAAAATAAAGTTAGGTGTAAAACTTGTGGGTCTTTGTTGGCTCATAAATATACTGGCAACCGTAGCGGTACGGGTAGTCTAACTAGGCACATAATGAGACACCCTAGAGATAAACAAAAATATTTGCAACTGAAAGCTGCGGAACAGGGGGCGGGCGGAGGTAGTCCGGTTACAAATAGTGTAGGTTCAAACGTAGTCCAACCCGGAATTAACACCGTTACCGAGGGAATTTTATACTACGATCCAAACAAGGATCGTGAAGAACTATCAAAAATGGTAACAGTTATGTGCTTACCATATAGTTTTCCTTCTAACCCCCATTTTATACATTATATTAGAAAAATTTATAATCCTACATTTAAAGGATGGCCTCGCTCTACAGTGAAGGCCGACATTTACAAATATAAGCATGAATACGAACAATATTTGCGATATCTATTTACCCATATAGATTGTCGCATTTTAATTACTACAGACATAGGTAGAAGTGCCAATGACTGTGACTATTTAACCATTACCAGTCATTGGATAGATGAGGAGTGGATAATGCAAAAACGCATTTTAGCATATAGAATAATTAACTCACGCCGCACCAGTAAATTTATAGCTACAACGGTAAGAGACGTTTGTAGATATTTTTGCATTAAAGATAAAATAACGTCTGTTACCATGGATAACGCCTCTAGTAACACCCACGCAGTAACCCATCTTATAAAAACTCTAAACCCCTCATTTTCTAATATTTTTCATGTTAGGTGCATTTGTCACATTTATCATTTAATTGTCGGGGACGGGATGGCATTGTTAAACGTAGAAATTGAAAATGTAAAAATGGCTCTTAACTGGCTATTCTACTCAAACCGTAGAAGTAGACTTAGGGAATATTATAAAAAATGTGATGAATGTGGCCTTAGGGAAAGAAAAGTTCCTAAACCAGTTCCTACTAGATGGAACTACATGTATGAAAGTCTAGTAGTTGCGTATGAATATAGGAACCCAATTACCGCAACCTTCAATGCTCGTGTAGGTGATGGTGAATCTGAAGACGACGAGCACCTAACAAATCAAGATTGGGTTAACGTTAAAACACTTATAGATTTTTTAGAACAATTTTCTATAGCAACTAACGATTTATCTGGACAATATTATCCTATAATTTCTAACTGTTTAGTTTATATAGCTGCACTTGCTAGTTTATTTGATAAATTTGTAGATAGTGTAGTTTATCAATATGCTATTGAATCTATGAAATCTAAGTTTAAAAAATATTTTTTCCTAATCCCCCCTATTTATGGCGTTGCCGCACTATTAAACCCTACCATGAAATTAGGAGGTCCCCAATTTTGGTATTCAAATATTTATGACTCTTTGTCACTTTCGCCTGAGGAATATGC
The DNA here is from genome assembly GCA_002018475.1 of Nicotiana obtusifolia. Taxonomy (NCBI): domain Eukaryota; kingdom Viridiplantae; phylum Streptophyta; class Magnoliopsida; order Solanales; family Solanaceae; genus Nicotiana; species Nicotiana obtusifolia. The sequence goes on along the minus strand of MCJB01034747.1, from coordinate 5,405 downwards.
AACTCTTGGAGATGCAATAGCCTCAATTAAAATAAATGCACAGACAATTTATGATGCATATCAAACTGCTTTAGATCATGTTAGACCCAGTGCTCCACCTCCCACTTCGTCCACTTCACGACCAGATAAAAGAGCTGCGGGCATAAAGCCCTCAGTTCTTGGACGGAGTTCAGGGGTTCCCAACGTGAAAATATTGGTGATAGTTCACAACTAAATGAGCTTCAAGTTTATTTGTCGCAGGCACTTGAATAAGAGAATCCCGACGGCTTCTTCGACGTTTTGGAATGGTGGAAGGACAAAGAAAAATACTTTCCGGTTCTTTCAAGGATGGCGCGAGATATATTAACCGTTCAAGCTTCAACGGTGACATCGGAGAGCGCTTTTAGTCAGGCGAGACTTCAAATCGGTGATCATAGAGCATCGATGAGGGATAGCTTGGAAAAGGCAGTACTCTTCCGAGATTGGATCCGTTCGGAAAGAAGAAATTTCGGACTCTCAGAATCACAACCGGATATAGACGATGCCTATGAAGAAATGCTAGCGGAACTTGCGCAGGATGCGGCTTCGCCCGGAAGCGGTGATGAACAAGCCTCTTTTCCATCACCGCCAACGGAATGTCCTCCTGACCTTGAAAGATTGATGAGATTTGTTAGGGATAATACTTAGAGTAATATGTAACTTTTTTAGTTTTTTTCCCTTTTAATGGTGGTATTAGTACTTTGTTGTGCTCATTCCATTGGGGGGAGGAAGACTAAGAAAGATAATTGTTTACTTTATTACGTAACTTGTATTTTGGCACATCTTGCTTAGTTTTTTTTCCTTTTAATGGTGGTATTAGTACCTTGTTGTGCTCATTCCATTGGGGGAAGAAAGACTAAGAAAGATATTGCCATCTTTTGTTAATGTCATAATAATAAAAATTATAAGACATTCTCTTGAATATTTCTTTGCAATTTATTTAGTCTCTTATTGTCTTTTACACTTACATACATATATAATATATATATGTGTATATATATATATACACATAATATAATTGTAAATATATACATATTATATATATACAATATATACAGGACTTATATTAGACTTATTTATATAAACTATATATATTTATATATATATATATGTATATATATATATATATACAACACTTATATATATATATACATTATATACAACACTTATATAAAGCAATATCTATAAACTATATATATTTATATAAACTATATATATAAACTATAAACTATATATATTTATATATATATGTATATATATATACAACACTTATATATATATATACATTATATACAACACTTATATAAAGCAATATCTATATATCTATATATATATATATATGTATATATATACACATATATACAATACTTATATAAACCAATATCTATATATCTATATTCATATATATATATATATATATATATATGAATATACATTATATACAACACTTATATAAAATAATATATTTATATAATACATATACATAGTTTATATGTATATTTATATACAATATATATAACATATATATATATATATATAAAAGGCTTATTAAAAGAAATTTCTGTTGTTTTAAAAAAAAAAAAAACCGTTAGGCCCGTTGGGCCTGCGGGCCAGTCCCTACCCGCGAGCCCGCTAGGCTCGGGACCGCCAGGCCCGGGACCGCTAAGCCCCGGACACCGCCAGGCCCGTTAGGCCCAGGCCCGCGGTGGGCCACAGCCTTAAGTGATGGTTCCGAAATCCTAACTTTAATTTCTTTAACAAACCAAAGGAGACATGAATACGCATTCTCATTTCAGGGTAAAAACTTACACGCACTAAGTATTAAAAAATTTATATATTAATTAAGTGATATAATAATACTAAAATACTTATATATTAATTAATTGTGGATTTGTGGTTAAGCAAGAGAAAAAATTACAAATAGCATCAACAACAACAACAAAAAGTCAGTGTAATATAATAAGTGGAGTCTAAGGACAAATAGTATTATACTTATTGATTTAGTACAAAAATTCTTACTAGTCACTGCCTATAAAGTTTTGAAGTTAGCATGTTTAGACTGTAGATGATAGCCCATATCTTTAATTTTTCTGATTTGATTTATCTCAAGCCTTAGCCTAACCCAAAGGAGAGAGCAGAGTAGACATGGAAAACTGAAAAAGTTGAAGGAAAGCGAACACACTAGATGAGAGAAATCTGAAATGGGTCTGTCAATTTTGAATTAAGTTTGGGTGATGTTGCACCTTTTGCAAGCTTTAGTGCTGTAATGATAAATCAACCTCAATCTATTTTAATTCCGGTCAAGGTGCTTATAATCACAACATTGCTCCTTAATATAATATTTACGTACCTTCCGTCAGAAGCTGAAATGGGTCTCAACCACGCTGCTTTTTGCTACCTCTCCCATTTTATTTTGTTTTATTTTGTTGCTTCTGTTTCTTCAGCACCGGATTTTAAGATTCTTCAACTATTTACGTTTCCTTGCTCAATTCGGATTATCTGCGGGTTATAGATTTCAGGATGCAGGCGTAAAAAGTTATGAAAATAGCAATAAATAATAAATATAAACTCATAGTTTTAAAAATATAATGGATTTAATATTAAAATTTTAAATATTAAACCAATAAATTTTAAATAATGGGTTTAAAACGAAAAAACAGAGTTGTTTAATTATTTTTCAAAACTGTTAAGAGTTTTTTCTTGTTTAGAAACAACCATTATAAACTCTAAATAATTGTTGTTTAAACATGTCTTTATTTCTTAGAAAACTTTTCTAAAACGCATTATTAGAAAATTTAACTATAGTCAGACCTTTCTATAACAACGTCCTTATATAACAGTCATTCACTATAAAAGTTAAGTTTTCCTCAGAATCGATTTTTTAAGTTATATTTTACTTCTCTGTAGCAGTTTTTTTTACCTATAACAGTAACAGCCATATTTATAGCAGAACGCTCTTTGTAAAATTATCCCTCTATAACAGTCATATAGAGTCATTAAGATTGCTAATAATGATTTAAAAATATGCGCACCATCTTTTCCATTAAACAAAATTTCTATCTTGCATAAGATATAAGATTTGAAGATTTTCACATGATATCTTTTTCATTGGATAAATTTCAAAAAAATATTTAGATAGAAAAATTAACTGTTAAGCTCTTAGATCGTCTTCAAGGGAAAGCTATTGGATACCTTTTTGCTGAAAATTTGGACGAGAATCTTCGCCAATTCAAGCGTTATATCGCGAGTTAGAGAAAAATCTATAAAACAAGCTACAATTACAAAGTTCTTCCATCAATAATCTTAAAAAGAATTTATTTTTCTAGGTAGCTTTAAAATGTCTGCCTTAGAGTTTAAATCTTTATACGTTTAGTCATGAAATTATTAAAAAAGAAAATAATTGATTTTTGGATAATTTTTTATCTATAACAGCCAAAAAAAATTTAAACGCCAAATGTTGTTATAGGTGTATAACAATCATTTATTATAAAAGTAAAAAAATATCGAAATAAAAAAGACTTTTTTAGAGAAGGTTGACTGTAAAAGAATGTTTGTCAAAGATTGTCCAATTAAATGCCAACTAAAAAAGAGAGAGAGAATTAAAAAGTCTGCAATTATGCCGCCGAGTTTGTTGCGTAGTTTTTGGCTTTCAAATGTTAACTGCCTTGCTGGTTTACGCGACTTAAGTTTTAGGACTTAGGAGTAGAATTATTTGATGCTTACGTTATAGTTTATTGATAATAAAAACACTCTCACAACATATTCCAACCTTGTAGTGAGATATTCCTCCTCCATATAATTCGTTGAGTTTAACTATAAATACTGACGCGTCGTAATTTTTAACATAAATCTTTGTTCTTTCATATTTCAATAGGGAAGGAGAGTTGAGATTAGTAACTCAAACAATTATTGATAAAATTAAAGTGCATGTCCCTAAGCGTGTTGATACGGGGTATAGCGGATTTGCCAATGGATCTTTTGGAGATTTTCAAAGGTGATAGTGAAAGTTTGGAGACAAAAAACATATCTTTGTCCGTTAGAGAAATTATTTTTTTGGCCTTTAATAAAGGTGGATTGGCATTACTTTACTTAATAAATACACATAATTTGCAAAGTCTGAAAGAAGACGGATTCATCTAGAAGATAGTGGCTTTAAAAGACGTATAAACATGTTTGTTTCCCTTATAAAAGGGTCGAAATGAATCTGAATCAACTAATATAATAAATTGATCAGTTCTTTGGTATTCTAATCGTAGACTCGCACACCAATTAAGTTAATGATAAGAGCATTTTCCACTACTAGAAAACAGGTGAAAAGCGATCGAAAAAACGATCAAAGTTGGTCACAATTCGCCCAAAAGCGACCAAAATGGCCTGGTCAGTATTTAGGTGGTCACAAACAAATAGCGACCAAAGTTAGCGTCGCTAGCTGCTGAATTTTTTTTTAATTTTTTGATTAGCGACCAACTTTGGTCGCTATACTCCCAGATTTTAAAATCTGGGTAGTATAGCGACTAATGTTGGTCGCAAAAGTTAAAATTTAATTCTTTTTTTATATATTTGCGACCAAATAGCGACCAAGGTTGGTCGCTAAGTTGCAGTTTATTTTTTTTTCCAGAAAAATAGCGACCAACTTGAGACCAACGTTGGTCGCTTTTTTTGGTTCATTTTTTTCCAGAAAATTACCTGTTTTGGCAGCTACACCACCTGCCAGCTTACCAAATTCCTAAAATAGGCATTTTATGCCATGAAACAAGAACAACGACAACAACAACAACAATAAACAACAACGAGAATAACAACAACAATAAACAACAACATCATTAAACAACAACATTAAACAATAACAAGGTATAAAGTTCAAATGAACTTATACATTATATAAGCTGTTATTACAATTCAACGTTTACTAATGTCTATTGTTCTACATCATGAGTGTCATCGTCGGATAAGTGTCATCACGAAAATGTTGTGGATAAGGGTGTTGTTGTGTAGGACCGGAGGGATGATAACGGGGATGACGGGAGGAAGTAGCAGGGGGAGGGTGACCATCTGGCGATGATTCACGTGACCGGGGAATCGGAAAAGCGCCAGAAGCCAAGAGAGATTTGAGCTGCTCTTGTATGGCAACATACTGAGCATCTCTAAACTTTTCTCTTTCTTCTCTAACCTTCTCTCTTTCCTTGGCAGCTTCTAGCTCGGCTGTGAGCTTTGCCAAATTCTCCCGCATAGAGGAGATGCACTCCTCATCAAGTTGCTCCGCTTGCGAGGAAGTGCCTATTCCTTGCATTCCACACCTATAGCGGTGGAATTTCTTAGCGGGAAGCCCGTATACCTTCCCCCCTTTTGGACCGCCAGCAGCCTGCGTCCATAATCTTTCAGCATCC
>MCJB01034736.1:63569-93712 GCA_002018475.1 Nicotiana obtusifolia | reverse complement strand
TATCGAAGCTGCATTTCACATGTACGAGGAAAGGATGTGCCGCTGGGCAGAGAGTATTTGTGTGACTATTTAGGGGTTGAGAATGCCGACCTAAGGAGACTCCAACGCTTGATCCAAAGGCCAAAATATGAGCTAATACGTCACACTCTTTGTGGCGTTGATTCTAATGCTAAGTGGCTACGGAAGCAGGGCAACATACACCTCTCCATGGTTCGCGCAGACTTCAACAACACTGCCAAGGTGTGGCAGAACTTTGTGCAGGCGAGACTAATGCCGGCGGAGCACAGCAGTGATTGCACTCACGCTTGAGTGTGTCTCATCTTCTCCTTGATGACCGGCCGACCAATTAATGTCGCTGAGATCATGCTCAATGAGATGGCCCGCACCAGGTTTGGGTGACAGATTCGGCGGTTCTTCTTTGGCAATTTACTGACTCAATATATGATGTTTCGCGAAGTGCCAAAGTATCCCGGACATGATCGCCGTCAGGGCTTATTGACATCACATCTGTAGTGGAGACATCGTCCAAACTCACCCCCGCTGCTCGAATGGAGCGAGAGGAGAACTTTAACAGGTATATTTATAACGCTTTGAACTTGCTCATGAGCAGGGCCGGCATTACCGACGAGGAGCGTATGCATTTGTGCGATGACTTGTCCAGCACGTCCAAGGAGATGTTGGGGATTGCACCTAGAAGCCCCGTTCACCCGTCGGAGGACATCAATACTGCCAAGGGCTCAGATACTGAGGATGAGGATGGAGATAGTGCTACAGGGCCTATGACTTTGGTGCCTTTCGGATCGGATGCTGATGACACCGGCACTGCTGGGGGAGTGGACTCTGATTGACAGGGAGTTTTTCTTTTCACCCTATTCTGTTTTACATTTTTACTTGCATCGAGGGCTATGCATCGTTCAAGTGTGGGGTGGGAGTAATATATGTGTTGTAATTGTATATTATGTATAAACTGGTTTTGTTTTGGTTCTTTTAGTAGTTGTTTTGGTTCTTTTAGTAGTTCTAGTGTAGTCAGTTTAGTGTAGTATTAGTTGCTTTAAATGAAAAAAAACTTTATTTTGAAAAAGCTCGGACTTTTCCCGACGATAGATCTGTTGGACAATTTTCTTGAGGGATAAAGTCTGATTAAAAACACCAAAAAGATTCTTATTTTTTTTAGGATAGTTAGGTAGTATTCCTTGATTTTTCTTTGGCCACCGGTTCTTTTCCAAGGATGTAGCTCGAACTGGGCACTTTAATTTCTTTGTAGGAGTAGTTAGGAAGAAACTGAGTCGTTCTGAGATACTCATTGACATGGTTGATGCTGGCACATTAGGCTATGACATACATTCTGTTTTCCCGTTTATTTGATTTGAATTGTTAAGCCTAAGTAAAGTAAATAGCCTATTTTGTGACGCCTTTTTTTCAGTTGTTTGACTTGTATGCCACATAGTGCAATATTGCTTAAATTTTTCAATTATGTGTGCTTTCTTGACTTGAGAGTTGAACAGAACCGTCTCGATTGATTCATGTACAATGTGTGAGTAAGGATTTGTGATTTTCTATGCTATCCTGTGTAGTCTAGAACTTGCCCCGTGTATTAATTGAAGCGAAATTGTAAGTTGGGCGAATCTAGGAGATGACGTAGGCATTTTCTTGCTTGATCATGGATGTACTTGTCACATAAAAATAATTTTTTTCGTTGCTAGACCCTTTGAGCCTATAGACCTTTTCTTTGGCACCCGCATTACAAGCCATACCTCTATTTTATTCTTAATTTGATCTTGATTGAACCTTCATCTCCTAAGGCACTTAGTCACTAAAACAAGTAAGGTTAGAGATTGGGGAGTAGCTTTCGAGTGGAACCATGGAAGGGCCCGTTGGCGCACTAAAGTTGAAATCAAAAGTCACTAGCTGATGAGCTTTAATGTATGGAGTGTGTGAAGAAAAAAAATGATAGTGAAAGTATGTAGAAAACACTTCCAATTCTTATTTATTTGTGCTAGTGGAAATATAGAAGTGCTTAATTGAAAAAGAGGGCTATGTGTATAAGGCAAGTGAATTGGTTGAGAAGAAAAGGTGCTTGAATTGTGAATGTAATGTATTAAAGTGCTTAGGAGGGTTAGTCACTATTTCTAAATATATCCTACCCGTCCCTTAGCCTACATTACAACCTTAAAAGTCCTAATTAATCCTAGATTTGGCTAGCTTAAATTAGTAGAGATCTACACTACGGGCAAGCTTATGGTACGACCACGGGATGCATATGAATTCTTTGTGAGAGTGAGCGAATTTTGTTCAATTTTGCGATGTCGTTAATCTATATTCAAAAGCATATTTGAATGTATGTACTATCTATATTCACTCTTTTGTTTGTTGGTAAGGGCACATGATCTCATGAATGATTTGTAATGTTGTAAACTTTCTTGTTGGGTAAGTGCATGAATTGAGGGTGCTTAGTGGTTGCAAGTCGACTTTTGAGGTTGGGTGGTGACAAATAGGTTGTTGAAATATATTGAATTGAAGTATTATACTTGGGTATGCTTAACGGGAAGAATGTGAATTCTTGTGTGTTCATGCTTGCGTGCCGGTATTGATCGTGATATGAAGTTTGTACGTAGCTGAGAGGTTGTTAGATAGTCCCATTGTTCGAGGACGAGCAAGAGTCTAAGTGTGGGGTGTTGATGTTTAGCTTAAAGCATATATATTTTTATGTATATCGCCTCATATTTGACTCTTGTTTCGTGAAATTGGTATGTTAAATACTATGATTTATATTAATTTGAAGTGTTTTTATGTGTAGGAATGAGTCGGGAGCAATTGGTGGATCTACAAGTGCTGCTCTAGCTGCTATATGAGCTGCACCTTTGCCCCTACCGCGACCTCAGCCTATCGTGGCCCTAGACGGTGGTACTTAGGGGTGGGCATCGGTCGGTTCGGTTGGGTTTTGTAGAATTTCGGTTCGGTTTATTCGATTTTCGGCTTTTGATTTTAATAACCAAAACCGAACCATAATAACTTCGGTTCGATTCGATTTATGCGTGTTCGGTTCAGTTTTTCGGTTTCAAGCCAGGACAATAATAGTATGGAAAAACAAAAATAAATTACTTCTTGACAGAAAAAGACAAAAGAAATAAGAAATCCCACCAAAATACTTGTTGACAGAAAAAGACAAAAGAGATATTCTTTAATAACGTATAAGTTGCTCTTATATTATTCTTTTTTCGATGTTAATATCATTTCCTGTTTTAACATCGAAACATGAGGGTTGAAAATATTTTTTTAATTATTTAAACTAATCTCTTTCTGTTATTGTTAAGTAACAACGAAATAATGGTAGTAACAACTTAGCATACTCACACAAGCTTAATTTACTTCCTTAAGCAAAGTTTTATCGGATTTCGATGCTACTTGCTAAATAACAACTGTATAGTTATAATAATGATTTTAAAAAAATTGAAAAATACACTTATTTTAATAATTTTAAAAAGAATAAAGAAAGAAAATAAGAAGTTTCCATAATGAATGAAGAAGTTAAGCAAACATGAGGGTTGAAAACAATGGAAAAAATTTTCTTTTTTTGTCAACAAATATGATTAGGGGTGGGCATATAAAAATTTGATTTTTCGGTTAAACCGAAAAACCGAACCGAAAATCAAACTTTTATAAATTATAAACCGCAAACTGACCGAGAAATCAAAAAATCGAAACTGAATAAATCGAAATTTTCAGTTAGGTCGGTTTTTTCGGTTCGGTCGATATTATGCCCACCCCTAGTTGTACTGGTACCTATGTTGAAGGGATATATATTTAATCCGATCGACGACGGTAGCACGTGTCCTCACCATATGTGAGAGAATAGAATAATAGAAGTTTACTGACCGGAATCAACAAATCCGCATGACAAGAATATAAGAATGTGAAATTTCCTAAGGGTTCAGCAGCCTCGTGAAGATAAACAAAGACGTCTCTGTATCGATCCGCAAGACTCTACTAAACCGGCCCATGACTCGCGAGACCTATGTAACCTAAGCTCTGATACAAACTTGTCACGACCCAAAATTTAGCATGTCGTGCAAGCGCCTAACGTGGTACTAGGAAAGCCGACACCTCAAAATATTTCCAACATTTTAAAGTGAAAAATATGATATAGCATAGTTTTAAATAAATAAAGCTTTTATAAACTGAATAAAAGTCAAAACTCAATACGAAAGTTCCCAAAATCAGGCTGTCACTGAGTACATGGGCGTCTATACAACACGAGTCTGAAAATACAGTTTATAAAAAAACTGAAACGAAATACATAAAGCTAGAAGACAAGGAGGGAGAGTCAAGGTTTGCGAACGCTAGGCAGCTACCTCAAAATCTCCGAATGATCAAACTGCTTAGATAACCAACACCCACTGTGACCAATAACACCTAGATCTGGGCACACGAAGTGCAGGGTGTAGCATAAGTACAACCAACTCAGTAAGTAACAAGACTCACTATTGGACTAAAAGTAGTAACGAGCTTAGTAGGGTACAATTCATATAGAATTAACAGTACAGAAATGTAGGCATGTTTTCAAGTTCAACAGATAAAAACTCAATACAAGTAAAATAGATCAACTCTGAATGGTAGAGGGATATGCCATTTCTACATCTACATGCCATTGTACATGCTGTATGTGGTGCACTACAATGGAAGCCTCGCGTACTTTCACTCTCAGAGTACTCAATCACTCAGTACAGTACTAGGCAGGTCTAGCCCACGAAAGATCCATCCCTCAATATAAATGTATAGGGCAACTCCATGCCTAGGGAATTCCATCCCAAATGTGAATATATGGGGCAACTCCATGCCCAGGGAACTCCATCCCAAATATAATATCCACTGCGCTCACTGTGAGGGTGCAGACTCCGGAGGGGCTCCTTCAGCCAAATTGCTATAATAAGCCAGGTCTAGGCATAAGTAAATAAAGACATGATGCGGCGTGCAACCCGAGCCCTTAATATCCTCACAATTTCTCCCTCGGCCTCACTCAGTCATCAATCTCTCCAGTCTCTCGGGCTCTCAATAATCATAATAAACAGTCCAAGCAGCAATGATTTAATGTAATAAAGAACAACAGAGACTGAGATGTAATATGCGAGTAAAAATGGTGACTGAGTACAGAATGGCAATTTAACAGATAATTCAACATGTAACACGACCTCTGGGGGGGTCCCTACAGTATCAACACATAGCCTAAGCATGATTTCTAACATGACTTGCAATTCAATTTCTATATCACATGGAGAATATACGGATAACAATAGATTATTCAACTATGCAGTTCCATGGAATTGACCGAGTCACAATTACTATGGTGCACGCCCACACGCCCTGTCACTTAGCATGTGCATCACCTCAATACCAATCACATGACCCAAAATTCAGAATTTCATACCCTGAGAACCAAGTCTAGAACTGTTACCTCAAACCGTGATTATCCCTACTCCAACACGCCCTTTCTTGGCGAATCGGCCTCCAAATGCCTCAAATCTAGCCACAAACAGTTCGATACAATCAACACGAGTTAAAGGAATCAATTCCATAAGAAAATACTAAGTTATTAATCAAATGTCAAAAGTCAATTCAAAAGTCGGCTCCCAGGCCCACGTCTCTAAATCCGATAAAAGTCACAAAATCTTAATACCGATTAAAATACGAGTCTATCCATACCAAAATTACTCAAATTCAATACCAAGATCTCAATCGGATCCCCAAAATTCGGCCTAAGAACTTTCCTCAATTTCTTCCAATTTCCACCCCAAATCACTAATTATATGATGAAATCAAAGATATAAACATGGAGTTTAACCAAAACTAAGTAAGAATTACTTACCCCAATCACCCACTTGAAAATCTCTCCAAGAATCGCCTCCCACCAAGCTCCCAAAATCAAATTGTGAAAATGAACTCAAACCCTCGTTTTGAAATATTCAAGTTTCTTTCCAGGTGACTCTTCTTTGCGAACACGATCTTTTTCTCGCATTCGCGAAGCACAAACCATTCTGCCGCCCAAAATCTTCTACGCGAATGCGAAGTCCCTCTCGCGAACGTGATGATGAACTGACCCCAAGCTTCACGAATGCGAATCCCCTAACGCGAACACGTAGACCAACTCATAAGGTCCCAATCTGCTCCTCTTTTCTTCGCGAACACGTCCCTCTTCTCGCATTCGCGATGAACAAATATTCACCTGTATCCAGTTACTCTTCGTGAACGGGGAAATCCCATCGCGAACGCGAAAAAGGAAACCAGACACCAGAAATCTGCAGCCTCACCCATCTTCCAAGTCCAAATTCCCATCTGTAATCCACCCGAGGCCCCCGGGACCTCAACCAAACCTACCAATAAGTCCTAATATATCATACAAACTTAGTTGAGCCTTCAAATCACATCAAACAACGCTAAAACCATGAATCGCACATCGATTCAAGCATAATAATTTTTTGAACTTTCAACTTCTACATACGATGCCGAAACATATCAAATCACGTCTGATGGACCTCAAATTTTGCACACACATCAAAAAAGACACCACGGACCTAATCCAACTCCCGGAACCCCATTTCGAACCTAGCAACCACAAAGTCCACTCTCGGTCAAACTTTTAAATTTCTAACTTTCACCATTTCAAGCCTAATTCAACAACGGACCTCCTAATCATAATCTGGATACGCTCCTAAGTCTGAAATCACACATCAGAACTAACGAAACTATTAAAGTTCTATTCCGAAGTCGTTTACATATAAGTCAACATCCGGTCAACCTTTTCAACATAAGCTTTCAACCTTGAGACTAAGTGTCTCAACTCATTCCAAAACCTTTCCCGGGCCCGAACCAATTACCCCGCCATGTCACATAGCAGCTATAAATCACAGAATAGGCAGTAAATGAAGGAACGGGACTGCAACTCTCAAAACGACCGGCGATGTCATTACAATTATGGGTAACGTTCATCTTCAAAAATTTTCGGAATCCGGGCACATGGGCCGGAGGGTTGACCTTGTTGACTTTTCAAGCAGAGTTGGGAAGTGTTATAAATTAATTAATTATGATATTGGATTATATTTTTATTGGTTTTCATGATTATTTGACTAGGTTCGGATCGATGAGCATTGGTTTGAGGTGCTAGAGAGGCGTTGGAGCCGGTTATGAAACTTCGGAGCGAGGTAAGTCTCCTATCTAACCCTGTGAGGGGGAATTTACCCCGCAGGTATTTTTCTTGTTATATGCTACTTCTTGTGGGAGCTGCGCACGTATGAGGTGACGAGTGTCCCTGAGTCAGCTAGGATTCCTGATTATGTCCAGGCAGGCTTAGACTCACGCCATGTTTAAATTGCACTATTTGAGTCTTTCTTGTATGTTTAAATGCTTTAGTTTACATTTATCATGAGACTAGACTCGCTTAGAGCATCGCACTCACTTTTTAGATACTCGAAGAGCTACTTGATTAGCCACGAAAAATTATGCGTCCCTTACGAATTTCTCTGGCATTATGCGTATTCATCGAAAGGTTTCCTTGAATTTCATAATTCATACGTATATTCGTGAGTGGGGTCAAGGACCCGCTAAAGCTTCATATTCATATGGGATCGGGCCGTTAGCCTCGGTAGTATCATATTCTTATGGGATCGGGCCGTTTGACTTGGCAGTATCATATTCTTATGGGATCGAGCCATTTGACTTGGCAGTATCATATTCTTATGGGATCGGGCCGTTCGCCTTGGTAGTATTATGTTCTTATGGGATTGCGCCATTCACCTCGGCTGTAGCATATTCTTATGAGATTGGGTCGTTCGCCTCGGTAGAATCCTCTGTAATATTTGACAAGAAGCCAGTGTATCCGTGAGTTTTCCTGATTTGAATTGTGATGACCTATCTGGTGGGGACTATTTTCAATATATACTCTAGTTGAGGAGGTAACCAATAATTGAGAGCTTGTGTTTACTTTCAGAGGAGGATCGTACCACGTACCTATATTTGTTTACACTGTTTATTTTGCCATGCCTCATACTTGTTTACTTTCTATTGTATTGATCTATTAGACCATTAGTAAGTGTCGATGTCGACCCCTCATTACTACTTCTCGGGGGTTAGGCTAGATACTTACTGGGTACGCATTGATTTACGTACTCATGCTATAGTTCTGCACTTATTTATATATATATATATATATTTCTGGTAGTCTTTTGGGCGCAAGGCCGCAGCTATTATGGGGACTTCACGGTGAGCTGTCTCAGGCTATGATCCGCAACATACAGAATCTCCATCAGAGTATTTATATTTTTCCTGTCTAACTTGTATTCTAGACAGATGTTGTATTTTAAATTTAATAAAATGGATAATTAAGTGTTGGCTTGCCTAACAAGTCATGAGCAAGTCTAGTAGAGTATTTCGGATTGGTAAGGAGACGTCTGTACTTATCTTCGAGATGCTACAGGACTGTTAGGAGCACTTCCCTTCTTGATTCCTCTTCGTACGATTTGATTCCATTAGGGCTTATGCCTTAGTTTCCTTTCTACTCATTCTTATACAATGTTGAGTGCTTGTTATCAATTGGGCATTGAGGAGTTGTAATAGTACCGCAGATATGGTGCAGGATGTTTCTCCCTATATATTCGAGTGGGCTATTATCGTCGCCTTGTGGAGGGGTATTCTGTCATTTTAGCCCAGTTTTGGTATGTCCTACAATTGAGATTTGATATCTCCGAATTTGGTGGAACTCTTGTTAATATTGTGGTGTCGCTGTCCTTGATTAAATGCATTGAGGTTCATCGACATGTTGGTCTTCATACATCTGGGCACTGTATTATGAGATGGAACCTAAGATAAAGTTATCAGAGATGGTCGTGTGTTGCGACTTCAGAATTGAATCGGTATTTCAAGTGTTAATGGTTCGAGGGAGGTGATTTCTAAGGTAGTTTCTATGCCTATGAAAATTTGAATGTGACAAGAAGGGCTTGATAACATATTGTTGGACTTTGGATGATGTTAATGAATGAAGGGATTCTTATGGATGGCGGATCAGCATGGACAGGTTAGGATTTCATACTGGATGCAATTATAGCAATAAAGTTAGAGGAGGCCGAGATGAGGGTGCACAGGTGGGCTATCTCCTGTGAGCAGGTTAGCGCTTGCATGATTTTGATGAGGTTCCTATGAAAAGTTCTACTTTCTGCCAAACATGGGATGGATGTACTGCAAGGTGAGCTTGGATCGCTTAAAGAAGATGGTACAACGGTTAGGAGGTCGAGTGTACGATTGTGGCAGATAATTCGGGATGTGCTATGATTAGTCCGACAAGAACTTATGAGGAATTTGGCTGAGAAACGGTATGGGATCATGGTAGCTGGAAAGAAGAGGTCGTTTTGGGGTTTGGATCTATGTGATTGTAGTGTAACGCTAAGCAGGGGAGCCCACCATCTATAAATGAGTCACGTGGCTGTCTGCCTGTATAGTTTCGAGTTATCAGTGCATTGGTGGATTAGTTATGATCAAGAGGAGAAAAATATCAAGGGTATTTTGGATAAGGAAATTTGACGTATATGTGTTACATTTTGCCTTACTGATTCGTGTGCAGGTGTTGGGATGACCTTCTGAGTCTACGCTTCCGATGGATGTGATGTACAAAGAAAGGAATTTGTCCGGTTGTTTCTTTGGAGGAGTCCATATGCTAATGGAGCACCGGTGTGTGGTTATACCACATATTTGGGACCAGGTCAGAATGGGTGACTCTCAACAATGTTCAGAATGGGTGACTCTTAACTAGGAGAAGCACTATTCCTTTGGTTATGGACTATGAGAGTTTGTTCCTAATTTGACGACTGCTCTTATGTGTCATGAATAAGGTCATTTGTGGATCCTTGGAAGGTGAGTGGCCTAGTATGGGATAATCGAAATCAGCTTGAGGTCCACTAGTAGACATAATGTGAATGTGTGCTTTATATCAGATCAGGTCAGATGTGTTCATTCAGTATAGCAATGCATATGGAGGAGTCTTCGGTGGTTTGATGTTATCCCTATCGTCAGCTATTCTATGTAATACTCTATTATGCCATGTGGGATATGAGGTGACTTGATTATTCACACGTGTGTTGTCGTCCTGTGTAGCTTGTCGTTATTACACCTTAGCCGAGCTCGCATTTTGTAGCACATGGCGCTATCCATCTCCCCAGGGTTGTATTGTTGCACTTGGCCTGCTCGTGGTCGATATTCGGGCATTTCATAGGTTTGAGCAATTTGGCTCGGTAGGTACTTCTTTCTTGATTGTTATGTGTGGATCAGGTGGCACGCCGCCACGAGTATGATGTTTGGATCGGGTTGCACACCGCAACAGTATCATGTGTGGATCGGGTTGCATGCCGAAATAGTTCCTGTGCATCTCTTTAGTCGTGGCAGTATTTTGAGAGTTGGAACTGGTCTTATATGTATTATGAGGTATACTACAGGCATCCGATTCGTAAATTAGCAGCTAATGTAGTCGGAGGATGTTATTATGAACATACAAGTTGTGCGATACATTGTGTGATCTCAGTATGAGTGCATAATCATATTTGGCATAGTGGGTGGAGACTGTGTCGGTGTTCATATGTTCTTCAGTCTGGCTCAAGCTAATGTATTCACCTGGGTTGTGGTGGCACGGATAGGTGCACAAGGCGTTAAGCATATTTTAGGCAACTCCAGAGTAGTTCTTGGCACGTTCGAGGACGAACAAATGTTTAAGTGGGGTAGAATATAACGCCCGACCGGTCATTTTAAGCTCTAGCGCGTTGTTCGGCGGTCTGAGGCCTTAAGTAGCTTCATATAATGTTTTTTGACTTGTACATGTGGTATGAATCTAATTTCGGGAAGTTTAGAGTCGATTTGGAAGGAAATTTTCATTTCAGAAGCTTTAAATTGAAAGAGTTGACTAAGGGTTAGAATTTTGAGTAAATGGTCCTCAGAA
The DNA here is from genome assembly GCA_002018475.1 of Nicotiana obtusifolia. Lineage (NCBI taxonomy): Eukaryota > Viridiplantae > Streptophyta > Magnoliopsida > Solanales > Solanaceae > Nicotiana > Nicotiana obtusifolia. The sequence continues at coordinate 82,740 of MCJB01034736.1, read as the reverse complement.
TCGGGATTTGAAGGCTCCAATAGGTTCGTATGATGATTTCGGACTCAGACGTATGTTCGGGTTGTGTATCGGATAGTCCGGGAGCATTTCAGCTTATTTTGGAAAGTTGGCATTTTGAAAGTTTTAGAATTTCATAAGTTTGGTCTGAAGTAGCTGTTGATGTTAACGATGTCTGTGTGGGATTCTGAGCCTTGGAATAGGTTCATATTGTGGTTTTATGACTTATGCATAAAGTTTGGCGTTATTCCGGAATGCTTAAGTATAATTCGAACGCGTTCATCGAAGTTTGGAAGTTTGAAAATTGAAAAAAAGGTTTCGATTGTCGATTCATATTTTTGCTGATGTTTGGTATGATTTGAGGCCTCGAGCAGGTTCGTGTTATATTTTGGGATTGGTTGGTGTGATTGGACGGGGTCCGGGGGGCCTCGGGTGTGTTTTGGACCAAGTTTGAGTGATTTGCACCTACTGGTTTTTGGTGTTTTTGGCATGCTTCACGATCGCGAAGAGGGAGACGCGATCGCAGAAGGTATGTGGGAGCGGATAGTGAATTGTTCTTCGAGTTCACGGGCAAAGATACGCGATCGCATAGTTTCCTGGGCTGGATAATCGCGTTCGCGAGTGGGGTTACGAGTTCACATAGAGTTGAAGCGGGGGCTGATAGAATTGGTCCTCGCAAATGCGAAGTTTGTCCCACATTTGCGATTGGTGGACTGGTCGTGCTTCGCGATCGCAAGTCTTCAGACGCAATCGTGTAGAGCATTTTTGGCGGCAGAGGTGGTATTGTTTCGCGATCACGAGGCTTCAGACACCGATTGCGAAAGGCAACACCTGGGCAGTATATATGTTACTCAATCAGAATATTTGCTCATTTCCCTCATTTCTCTCTTGCTTGGGCGATTTTTGGGGCAATTTGGAGGAGCCATCTTCATCATCTACCTTGAGGTAAGGAACTTGTACACATTATGAGCTAAGTACATGAGTTATATATAGATTTGAACATAAAATTTGTGGAAATTGTGGGATTTTAAGAAAAAAATCTAGAATTTAGTATTTTTGAATTTTAACCACGAAATTGGATATGGAATTGAGAATAAATTATATATTTGAGTTCGTGATATTATGGGTAACGTTTATCTTCGAAATTTTTGGAAATCCGGGCAAGTGGGCTCGAGGGTGACTTTGTTGACTTTTGGAGCGGACTTGGAAATATTATAAATTAATTAATTATGATGTTGGAGTATATTTTTATTGGTTTTCATAGTTGTTTGACTAGTTTTGGATCAATGGGCATTGATTTGAGGTGCTAGAGAGGCGTTAGAGCCGGTTATGGAACTTCGAAATGAGATAAGTCTCTTGTCTAACCATATGACGGGAATTACCCCGTAGGTGTTATTCTTGTTATATGCTATATGTTGTGAGAGCTGCGCACGTATGAGGTGACGGGTGTCCTTGCGTATGCTAGGATTTCTGATTATGTCCGGGTGGGCTTAGATTCACGCCATGTTTAAATTGTACTATTTGAGTCCTTCTTGCCTTTTTAAATGTTTTAGTTTATATTTATCATAAGACTAGACTCGCGTAGAGTATCATACTCGCTTTTTAGTTATTCGACAAGCTACCTGATTAGCCACGAAAAATTATGCTTCCCTTACGAATTTCTCTCGCGTTGTACATATTCATCGAAAGGTTTCCTTAAATTTCATAATTCACATGTATATTCGTGAGTGGGGTGTATGACCCGTTAAAGCTTCATATTCTTATGGGATCAGATCATTTTCCTCGGCAGTATCATATTCTTATGGGATCGGGCCGTTCGCCTCGGCAGTATCACACTCTTGTGAGATCGCTTGTTCGCTCGGAAGAATCATGCTTAATATTTGATAAGAAACCAATGTATCCGTGAGTTTTCTTGATTTGAATTGTGACGACCTATCTAGTGGGGACTATTTTCTATATATACTTCGGTTGAGGAGGTTACTGATAATTGAGAGCTTGTGTTTGCTGTTCAGAGGAGGATCGTACCACGTATCTATATTTATTTACACTATTTATTTACCATGCCTCATACTTGTTGCTTTCTATTGTACTTGATTTATTGGACCACTAGTAAGTGTCGATGTCGACTCCTCGTCACTATTTCTCCGAGGTTAAGCTAGATACTTACTGGGTACGCGTTGATTTACGTACTCATGCTACACTTCTGCGCTTATTGTACATGTATATATATATATATATATATATATATTTCTGGTGGTCTTTTGGGCGCAAGGGCACATCTATTGCGAGGACTTCACAGTGAGCTGCATCCCATGTTACGATCCGTAGCATACGGAATCTCCATCACTTATTTTCATTTTTTCTATCTAACTTGTATTCTAGACAGATGTTTTATTGTTATTGTACCTTCTTGTAGATGCTTGCACTTATGACACCAGGTTTTGGGGGTGTTCTAGAATTTGTTTATGGATTGTTTACATTGATACACTTTTACTTATTATTTTAATTAAATTGTACGTAACTTTGATTTGTTTTAATGCATTGACCTCTCTATCTAAATAAGATTCATGATTTTAAAAAAAATAAAATGGATAATTAAGTGTTGGCTTGCCTAACAGTGACGTTGGGCGCCATCACGACCTATAGTGGATATTGGGTCATGACACCTCGATTGTGATTCTTGATATACAAGGCGGTACCTCGATTTTGATTTCATTATACATGAGGCGGTACCTCGTTGTGACTCTTGCTATTCGTTTCATGTTGCAAGGTGTTTTTGGTGGAAAATATATCTTGCTGTGTCATTCCTTATTTGTCCTAGCTGTTATTATCTGTACATGATCATTGTGGCACTTTAGTTGCTTCTTTTGTGTTATATCTATTGTTGGTTTTCAGTACTAGTTCCTGCAATTATCTTTCTGTATTAGTTGTTTATTCACTTTCCACTACATATTCGTATTGCAATTTCATACTGTCTATTTTATATCTTAGTTGGTGTCTTGACCTGGACTCGTCATTATTCTACTGAGATTAGACCGATACTTACTGGGTATCATTATGGTATACTCATACTATGCTTCTGCACATCTTTTTGTGCAGATCCAGGTACGTCTGCTCGTGCCGGTCGTTAGAGAATTGTTGTAGCTGCTGCTTGGGAAACTTCAAGGTATACTTGCTTCACATCCGCAGGCCTTGGAGTCGCCTTCCCTATTTTACTTCCTGTTTCATTTTCTTTCGGACATTGATGTAGTAGTACTCTAGTTGTATTCTGTAGAGCTTATGACTTAGTTTCACCGGCTTTGGAGTGTGTATTGTGAGATTTTGTTTTTTAGAAGGCTTTTACCTATTATTCAGTTATTTTCATTAACTTGTTAATATATATCTATTCAGTTGTTATTATTTGTTAGGCTTACCTAGTCGTAAAACTATGTGCCATCATGACATCCTACGGAGGGAAGTTGCGGTCGTGACACACACACACACATAAATATATGTATGTATGTATGTATATTAAAAGAATAAAGTTTGCATTGTAGTTAAGCCAAATGGCAAGATACTATAAAACCACTTGGCAATTTAGGACAATATTGAGTAATAACATTTAATTTAAATTGAAGATAAGATTTGTTTTTGAATTTAAATGAAAAATAGTAAATAAGATTCTTTTGAATCTGAACAAAAAGAAAGTGATTATTTTTATAAAGAAATAGCCACTGACCTATCTTAACTAATAATTTTTTTTTAAAAAATAAACTAAAATATTAAAATAACATCCCTATCTTAACTAATTATAAAGATAAAGATGAAAGTATTATCAGCACATACTACTGAATGGAAAGAAAGTAAATACTTTTCTAAAAAGATATTATCAACCTCTTAATATGTATACCTATATATATATATATATATATATATAAAGAGAATAAAGTTTGCATTGTGGTTACGTTAATTGTCAAGCTATTATAAAGCCACTTGGCAATTTAGGATAATATTTATAATATAATTTAATTTAAATTAAAGGCAAGATTTTTGTTTGAATTTAAATGGAAAGATAGTAAATAAAATTCTTTTGAGTCTGAATGGAAAGAAAGTGAATATTTTTCTAAAGATACAACATGCTAGCCTATTTTAACTAATAAGTTTTTGTAAAAAAAAATTACACCTTAATGTAACTAATTATAAAAATAAAAAATTAAAATGTTATCAGCCTAACTTAACAAATTAATGTTCGGGTTTTACCCTCTCCGGTAAAAACCTATGCGCACGGGGTATTTATACCAAGTTTAGTTAAGTTAACTATGAGATAATATTAAGGTCTAGTAGGAGTAGTATATTCAGTAAATAAGAAATTTAAAAAAGACAATAGAATCATAACATAACTAATTACAAAGTTTAAGGATTGCCGTCATCATCTTTATCTTATTTCCTGTAATCTTTTTGGAAAAATTGGTTTATCAAATGTAACGTTGCAATATTACTACTCCAACCACCTATGACCAATAAAATTGCGCTGACTCAGTGAACTAATTGAGAGTCTTTTTGGTGGAATAAAGCTTCGCTTTTTTTACAACTTTTGTATTTACATGTATTGTGTTTTGATGGTTGGACAACACTGTCACGACCCAATTTTTCTAGAAGCTGTAATGGTGCGCAACGTCATCGTTAGGTAAGCCAGCGGTGAACTACCCATGTATTTATTCTTTTAATATTTTAAAAATAGTTGATTTTGAATTATTAAAGAAGTAAGAGGTGAGAAATTTAATAAAATAAAGTGTGAACGATTTTAAGAACAGGTGTGGTGAAATAAATAGTCAAAATCTTCAAGTGTCTACTAGCAAAATTTCAAGATCCGGTGTTACAAGTGTATGAACTACTAGAATATACAAAACACTAACTACTGTCTTAGATAAAGTAGACAGAACGTAAATACAAAAGAGAAACTTGGGGTGCTGCAGAACAGACTCGAAAGGTAGCTCACCGCTAAGTCACAGAGTATCAGGAGTGCGCGCCGGGATGACTACTAGATACAGCTGCCTCAGATCCTGCATGGTTAGTGCTGAAGTGTAGCGTGAGTACATAAACAACATGTACCCAGTAAGTATCGAGTATAACCTCGAAGAAGTAATGACGAGGGGTCGACTTCGACACTTACTATGGGCTAATAATAAAATGTGAAAATTCTTAATAAGCATGGGTTATGTATATAATAATGAAACTCAATAACAAGCAGTACTATTAGTAAATGTCAAGTCAATTTTCATCATTAAATAATTGTAACCTCTCAAGCCATAAAATAATAGTAAGTATAATTAAGCTCCGAGTATTATTACGCATGATTTATGCCAAGGGCATACGGCCTGATCCAAAAAAAAAAATACATACATACATACATACATACATATATATATATATATATGTATGTATGTATGTATGTATTTTTTTTTTGGATCAGGCCGTTGTGTGCACTGCCGAGGTGAACGACCCACTCCCATGAGAGTAGAGAAGTTTACCTTGCTCGCATAAGTACTTGTGACACGACTGGACATGTATTTTTTAGAGTTATTATATATATTCCTCAGTTCTTCCCAAAAATAAGAAATCTAAATTGGAAAGTTTCAATCTTACAGTCCCTAATCTCAGCTTTATTTTAGACAATTAACATACATAATAAACATAACGATACAATCAAGGCATGATGTAAATCTATGGCTACCTGGATATCTCCTGGAATATCGCTACGCACAAACTCTCGTCACCTAGTGTGTATGCAGCTCCCTGCACGAATAATTCACAACAAAACAAATACACCTAAGGGGATGAGTTCCCTCTTACAAGGTTAAGCAAGAGACTTACCTCGTTCTCAAGCTCACTTTCGATCTACAATTATGTTTTAAATCCTCAACTCGGTGCCAAACATCTCGAAACTAGTCAAATGTTACATAAATCAATCAATACGTGTTTAAAAATTCATAATTTAACTATTAGAGTAATTACCTAACCCCAATTGGAAGAATCCCCAAAAAATTCATCTCCGAACCCACGTGCCCGGATTCCAAAAATTTTTGAAGATAATTGTTACCCATAACCTCACGAACTCAAATATATAATTTTCACCCAATTCCGTAATCATTTCATGGTTAAATCCCATTTTTATCAAAACCTAGGTTTTTCAACTAAACCCACAATTTTCATAATTTTACATGTTTAAATCTACCCATAATCTATGTATATAACTTACATGGGATAGAAATTACTTACCTTCAATAGCTAGGTGAAAATCCTCCCTAAAAAGCTCCAAAATTGCCCAAGGAGTGAAAGAAATGTCAAAAATGGCCTGAGTCTTGTATTAATTGAACCTCGGCCTCCAGCACTTCTCTTCTGCGACTCATTGGCCGCTTTTGCAGCTCCGCATCTGCAGAAACATCATCACAGATGCGGCTCTCCCCCAGTTAGCCTACTTCCGTATCTGCGAACAACTGGCCCGCTTATGCGGGACCGCTTATGTGACTCACGTGCCGCACCTGCGGCTATGGCCGCTTCTGCGGTTGTTTCCATCGCACCTGCACTTTCACATGTGTGCACCATGCTTTGCATCTGTGATCTCTGGGCAACCCATGCTGGGCCGCTTCTGTGGTTGTTGGATCGCATCTGCAAGCTCGCACCTGTAGCTGGTTTTCCGCAGGTGCGATTGCACCAGAAACTCTGATACTTCAGCTATTCTTTCCAAGTCCAAATGAGTTGTGTGCCTCGTCCGAATAGCATCCGGGGCCCCAACAGGTTTGTATTCATGAGACGGACTTGCTCAAAACCTTCAAAATGTGGAAAACAACGTCAAAACTAAGAATCACACCCCAAACCAAACCGGATCAACTTATAAACTTCAAGTTCTTCCAACTTGCTCCGAACTCGCCGAATCATATCTAAACTACTCGGAATGGTACCAAATTTTGCGTGCAAGTCGTAAATCACCATACAGAACTATTCCCAGGCTCAAAATCCTAAACGGACCTCGATAACACCAAAACCTACTCCCAACCAAATTTAAAGAACTTTAAAACCTTCAATCTGCCGACTTTCAACTTTATGCGCTGAAATGTTCCCGGGTCATCCAAAACCCGATCCGGACACAAACCCAAGTCCAAAATCATTATACAAATCTATTGGGACTACCAAATCCCGATTCCGAGTTCGTTTGCTAGGAATGTTGACCCAAGTCCAACATAACCATTACAAGCTATTGTTAAGGAACTTAGTGTTCCGATATCAACACGAACCCTTCCAAACCTAAACTAACCATCCCCGCAAGTTATATAGCAGTAGAAGCACATATCAGGAGTCTTAATTAGGGGAACGGGAATTTAGAAAGCAGCAAAACCGGTCGGGTCGTTACAGCCGGGCTCGCCTTAGATTCCGAATCCAAGCTTATCCGAGCGAAGCCCAAACCAATACAAGCTCACACGAATGAAAACCGACTCAATCGGATTTTTATAGTTCAACCAATTCACCAAAATATCGCTCATTGGTGTTCATAACCCAAGAGTCCAACCCACACTAGTTGGGTCCCATATCTCCCGAAATACTCCGCCACAATTTTGCTAAATTCGAGTATGTTGTTCTTCTAATATAGGCGAACAAGACCGCAAAAGGAATCGAGAAATAAACGCTTCTAACTCATTTTTATTTTTTAAAATTTAGGACATAACCCTAGGCCTTGATTTAAAGAATTAAATGTGTTTTCAATTAAAATCATGAATGAAATCTTAAACCAAAGGAATAATCAAAAGAAATACTTAGGTTATGATTTAGACCTTACCCCATAGAAGAAACTTGAAAAACATCCGTGAATTCTTCCAACCCCAAACTTTCAAGATGAGAAAAACTCCAACAACATAAATAGCCAAAAACGCCCAGCTGTTCTGCCTCGTTTCTTGTGCCAATAATTATAAAACTCACTTTTGATGCGTCCAATGGATTCCTCGTGAAATTTCATTCAAGTTAGGCTTTTGAATCACTCCATTTGACCTTATAATGAAGGATATATGCTGGTTTCAATATTTGGAAATAGTACAGACTTTTAAATATGAATTAAGTGGCAATTCATAATTAATCTGAAAAATCTGGCAACCCAATTCTTAGTAAAATGACCGTAAATTCCTAATACGATGTTGAAACTTGATGATTTCAGTTGCTACAGTTCCAAAATTACAATACGTATATAATGGTTTGGTCAAAACACAAATCAAATACCGTTTGCTCAATATAGTAACCTTTATGCTCAAATCGACGTCGAAACCAAAAGCAATCACCATACAACCCAAAATTATCCAAAACTCATCGGAATTTAACCAAACTTAGTGAACATGTCCAAAATTGTCATACAAACTTATTGGAATTATTAGAACCCAGTTTCAAGCTTGGTCAACTCTTCCAACTTAAAGCTTCTAAAACGAGAATCATTTTTTCAAATCAATCTCGAACCACTCGAAAACTGAAACTAACCATACCATGCAAGTCATAATATATAATATGAAGCTACTCAAAGTCTCAAACCACCGAATGGAACGCTAAAGCTCAATATGACCGGTCGGGTCATTACATTTCTATTCAGATTCACTAGAATTTTATTTACAGGTTTTATTTCTATTAGCGGTCCTTAATTTGCAAGATGAAAGTTAAGCTAAGCTAAGTCAAGAGTTAAAAGAATACAACTTTACTTCAATAGTTAGTTAGGAAAAATATGTCTAATGACTGCGATAAACATGAAATATATAGCAATGTGTAAAACCTGAACATTAATTAGTTTAGTTGGGATAATAATTTCTTTTATTTTTATAATTAGTTAACTTAGGGTCCTTTTTTTTTTCTAGAACTTATTAGCTAAGATAGGGCACCGGGCTGTATCTTTGGAAAAATATTCACTTTCTTTTCATTTAGATTCAAAAGAATTGTATTTACTAGGAATCGGACGCGTGGAAATGTTCTTAGATGTTTTTGAGTTTCATGATTTGATTCATGCATTTTGACATCCGATTCGTGATTCTAGATGTTATTTTGGTATTTCGATCGTGTGAGCGGGTCCATATTATGTTGTTGTATGTGTGAGTGAAATTGGATGGGGTCCAGATGGCCCTGGATGCACGACAAATCGGAATCGAAATAGGAATCGGAATTGGACTTCGGGGAAACTGCTAGTCTTCTGATCTGTTGCGTTCGCACCTGCGTGGATGTGGCCGCAGGTGTGAGCTCGCAGAATCGAGAACGTGATTGCAGAAGTAGCCTGGCAGTGGGTGGCCAGTGGTCCGTAGAAGCGAAGAAGTTTCGCAGAAGCAAACTCGCTTCTGCGATGAATGGGTCGCAGATGCGAAGGAAGGCCACCCAGGCTTAGGTCGCAGGTGCGACAACCTCTCCGCAGAAGCAGAGCCGCAGGTGCGACTGTTTTGGTCGTAGGTGCGAAAATCGTTGGAGCAGTGAGGGCTTTTATTACAGGACTTAGACCTTCTTCCTTACATTTCATGTAGTCTTGGGAGATTTTGAGAGCACTTTAGAGGGGGGATTCTCATCAACATTCTAAGGTAAGTAACTCCCACCCATTTTCAAGTTAATTATACGGAATTTAGGTAGATTAAACATGGACAAATTGTTAAAACTTGGGGGATTTGTGAAAAACCTAGGATTTTGGTAAAATTGAGATTTGATCGCGAAATTGGTTATGGAATTAAGTAAAATTTATATATTTGATTTCATGAGGCTATGGATAATATTTATCTTTGAAAATTTCCGGAATACGGGCACGTGGGCCCGTGGCCGAATTTTAAGAATCTTCCAATTTGGGTTGGATAATTACTCTAATAGCTAAATTAACAACTTTTGAGTATATATTGATTAAATTATATAATATTTGACTAGTTTCAGATTGTTCGGCATCGACTTGGGGCTTTTAAAGCGGATTAGTGTACCAAAAGTGAGCTTGTAAACAAGGTAAATCTCTTGCCTAACCTTGTGAGAGGGAACTCATCCCCTTAGGTGTATCTTGTTGTGTATTACTTGTGTGGGGAGCTACGTAAGCACGAGGTGACGAGAGTCCGTGCGTAGCTATATTCCATGATATGTCCGGGTAGACTTAGATTCACATCATGCTTTAATTGTACTGTTGTGTTTATCATGCATATTAACTGTCTTGAATAGACCTGAAACTAGGGATTTTAAAATTGCAATTATATACTTAGCCTTCTTATTTTGGGAAATTGAGGAATACTTAATAACTATGAAAAATTCATATCCTCTCGCTTTGCAAGTACTTCCACGAGCAAGGTAAACTTCTCTACTCTAACGGGATCAGGCTGTTCGCCTGGGCAGTATAGTAACACCACTCTTATGGTATCGGCCGTTCACCTCGGCAATATGGTAACACCACTCTTATGCGATCGGGTCGTTCGCCATGGCAGTATGATGGTAACACTATTCTTATGGGATCGGGCCGCCTCGGCAGTACTGAGTACCACTATTCTTATAAGATCGGGCCTTTCACCTCGGCAACTTCGTGCTTAAAAATCGAAACGGATTCCAGTTTGGATATAATTGAGTTAGGGTCTTCATGGCCAGTTATGAGATGTTAGTGATGTGTTATGGACTCCTGTTGTATTTCTTGTAGTTGCCTTTATCTGTCTCATTGATACATGTTGTATGTTCCCCATGTCTACTTTATGCACTTTCATTATTATTATTGTCCTCTAGTAAGTGTCAAATCGACCCCTCGTCAATACTTCTTCGAGGTTAGACTAGATACTTACTGGGTACGCGTTGTTCTTCGTACTCACACTACACTTCATCATTGATATGCAGGTACTGAGGCAGGTTCTACCAGTGATCACGTGGGCGCATAGCCGATCATCTACAAAGACTTAGGGGTGAGCTTCTTGCTTTGCTACGACCTGCAGCACCAGAGTTTCCTTCCATCTTATTTACTGTTCCTATCTACTACTTTTGAACATTAGTTTTAGTAGTTTTGTGTATTCTCTAGATTGCTCATGTACTTGTGACACCGTGATTTGGGGATTTGTAGCACTTATGTACTGTTGTACTTGTCATTTCTATCACCATAGACTACGTACATATGATGTTGATATTTTGTTTAGAAAGACTTATCACAGTTTCATGAAATTTCGTGTAATTAAAAATATGTTGAAAAGGGATAAATATATAATAGTTTCACTTGTGGGCTTGCCTAACGGCGGTGTTAGGTACAGTCTCAACCTAGTATGGAATTGAGTCGTGATAGTTTGATATCAGAGCTTTAAGTTTGCATAGGTCTCACGAGTCATGAGCAGATATAGTAGAGTCTTGCTGATCGGTGCGGAAACGTTCGTGCTTATCTTGGAGAGGCTGTAGGGTGTTAGGAAACTTCTCTTTCGTCATCTCCTATCGTGGAGTTGATATTATACCAAGTGTCTTTCTATTGATCTCTCACTGATGGTGAGAACGCGCACATCGGATGTACTAGGTGGTCGAAGGGCTGCATCCCCAGTGGCTAGAGGCCGAGGTAGAGGCCAGGGGAGGGCTCCTGCTCCATTCAGAGGATGAGGGTGCCCTAGGGTTGCTCCTGTTATGCCACATGTGGATCCAATGGAAGATCTTGTTGTTGAGGATAAGGATGAGGCGCCTGCAGCCGTGCCAGCCCCAGTAGATTTCATAACTGCGCCGGGATTCCAAGAGGTCATGGGCCATATGCTGCGGTTCATAGAATCTATGATGCAGGCTGGTTTTTCCAGCGGACCCTGCTACATCTCAAGCGGGAGGGGGAGCACAGACCCCTACAGCTCAGGCTACAGGGCACGCCGCTGCTGTTTATCAGACCCTAGGTTCACTAGCTGTGGGAGGAGCCCAGCCTGTTACAGAGGCTATGCCAGAGGTTGTACCAGTCACTACCGATGATCAGCAGAAGCGACTGAACAGATGGACTAGGCTTCGCCCCCTACCTTTGAGGGTGAGCGGTCAGAGGACCCTTAGGATTTCATTAACCGGTGCAAGGACAGGCTCCAGAACATGGGGATATTGGAGTCCAACAGGGTGGACTTCACCACTTTTCAGTATGAGGACAAGGCCCGTAGATGGTGGCGGGCTTATCTTCTTAAAAGGCCCACAGGTTTACCTCCCTTGACTTGGGATCAGTTTACACATCTGTTCTTGGATAAGTATATACCACCTTCTAAGATAGAGGAGCTTCGGGGTTAGTTTGAGCGACTCCGTCAGGGTCACATGTCTGTCACCGACTATGAGGCGAGATTCACTGATTTGTCTCGCGATGCAGCTATCATACTCCCCACGGATGCAGAGAGGGTGCGAATGTTCGTTGCAGGTCTGCACCCTGAGATTCAGGTACCTATGGCCGGTGAGATAGAGATGGGGACTTCTTTTCTTTAGGTTATGGATATAGCTCGGAGGACCGAGCGTATTTGCAGCTCCAGTGGAGATTTTGCACCGAGGGACAAGCAGCCCCGGCAGTTTGGAGGATTCAGTGGTGCCCCACCTGGGGCAAGGTCAGTTCATGAGGGGTCAGCCCAGCAGGCCCATGCAGTCAGCACCACCGCCTGCTTGGAGTGCTCCAGCAATACTGACCGCCCGCCAGCTATTCAGGGTTCCTCTAGTGGGTATTCAGGCCATCAGGGTCAAACTTTAGGTCAGCAGTCCACCATTTCAAGGGGTTGTTTTGAGGTGCGAGGATCTTGGCCACGTGAAGAGGTTTTGTCCCAGACTTCAGGGCGAGGATGAGCAGCAGGACTATCGACCCAAGATTATCGCACCAGCTGCTGCACCAACTGTACGACCGCCTAAAGGCAGAGGGCAGGTGGATAGGGGCCGTCCTAGAGGTGGAGGCCAGTCAGGTAGTGCTCCAACTAGGTTCTATGCCTTCATGGCCAAACCAGATGCAGTAGCCTTAGATGACATGATCACATATATTATTTCTGTCTACGGTAGGGATGCTATGATACTATTTGATCCAGGGTCTACGTGTTCATATGTTTCATCTTCGTTTGCTCATTTTTTGGGTGTTCCTCGCGAGTTCTTGGGTACTCCTTTATTTGTATCCACGCTAGTGGGCGATTCTGCTTTTGTGGGTCAGATTTACCGATCCTGTATCATGACTTTCTGTGGTTATGAGACTAGAGCGGATCTTCTGTTGCTTGATATGACTTTCTGTGGGCATGGACTGGTTGTCTCTTTATCATGCTGCCCTTGATTGCCATGCCAAGACTGTTACCTTGGTGATACCAGAGTTGCCTAGGTTGGAGTGGAAATGTTCAGCTGTCAGTGCATCTAGTCGGGTTATCTCTTTCCTGAAGGCTCTACACATGGTCGAGAAGGGTTGTTTGGCTTATCTAGTTTATGTTCGGGATACTGTTGTAGAGACTCCAACTATTGATTCAGTGCCCGTGGTGTGTAATTTCTCCGATGTGTTTCCTTCTGATCTCCCAGGCATGCCACCATATCGTGATATCGATTTCTGTATTGATTTGGCTCCAGGTACCCAGCCTTGTCTATTCCTTCATACCGCATGGCTCTGAAAGAGTTGAAGGAATAGCTTGAGGAGTTGCTAGCAAAAGGGTTCGCCAGACTGAGTGTGTCATCTTGGGGTGCACTGATGTTGTTCGTGAAGAAGAATGATAGGACTATGCGGATGTTCATTGATTACCGCCAGTTGAACAAAGTTACCATTAAGGACAGGTACCCGTTTCCGCGTATTGATGATTTGTTTGACCAGTTGCAGGGTGTCAGGGTGTTCTCTAAGATCGATTTGAGATCTAGGTATCATCAGCTGAAGTTTCGTGCTTCGGATGTTCTGAAGACGGCCTTCCGGACTAGATATGGTCACTATGAATTTTTGGTGATGTCCTTAAGCTTGACTAACGCCCCCAGGCGTTTATGGATTTGATGAACCAAGTGTTCAGGCCATATCTTGATTTTTTGTCATTGTCTTCATTGATGACATATTGATCTACTCACATAGCATGGAGGAGCACGAGCAGCATTTGAGACTCGTGCTTCAGACCTTGCGAGAACAGAAGCTATATGCTAAGTTCTCCAAGTACGAGTTCGGGTTAGATTCTGTGGCATTCTTGGGGCATGTTGTATCAGGTGAGGGTATTAAGGTAGATCCTAGGAAGATCGAGGCAGTCCAGAGTTGGCCTCGTCCTACCTCAGCTACCGAGATCAGGAGTCTCCTGGGGTTAGTAGGTTATTATCGCCAGTTTGTGGAGGGCTTCTCATCTATTGCAGCACCTTTGACTAGATTGACCTAGAAGGGTGCTCCATTCTAATAGTCCGATGATTGCGAAGCGAGCTTTCAGAAGCTCAAGACAGCTTTGACTACAACGCTGGTGTTAGTGTTGCCATCCGGTTCAGGGATGTATATGGTGTATTGTAATCTTTCACACGTTGGCCTGGGTTGTGTATTGATGCAGGAGGGGCGATTTATTACATAAGCTTCACGTCAACTGAAGCCCCACGAGAAGAATTACCCCATACATGATTTGGAGTTGGCCGTGATAGTTCATGCTCTTAAGATCTGGAGGCATTATATTTATGGGGTGTCCTATGAGGTTTACACCAATCATCGCAGCGTGCAACATTTGTTCATACAGAGGGATATCTGTTTGAGGCAGCGCAAATGGCTTGAGTTACTAAAGGACTATGATATAACCATCCTCTATCATCCGGGTAAGGCGAATATGGTTTTAGATGCCTTAAATAGAAATGCTGAGAGTATAGGTAGTTTGGCATCTATTTCAGCAGAGGAGAGGCCATTAGCTTTGGACATTCGGTCCTTAGCTAACAGACTTATGAGTTTGGATATTTCATAGCCCAGTCGAGTTCTTGCTTGCATAGTGGCTCAGTCTTCATTACTTGAATGGCTCTAGGATCGCCAGTACGATGATCCACACTTGTTGGTTCTTAGAGAGATGGTACTACAGGGTGGTGCCAGGGAGGTTACTATCGGTGAGGATGGTGTTCTACGGATCTAGGGTCGCCTATGTGTTCCTAATGTTGATGGCTTAAGAGAGAAGATTCTAGAGGAGGCACACAGTTCTCGGCATTCTATTCATCCAGGTGCTACAAAGATATATCGCGACCAAAGAAAGCATTATTGGTGGCGGCGGATGAAGAAGGACATAGTTGAGCATGTAGCGAGGTGCCTAAATTGCCAGCAGGTTAAGTATGAGCACCAAAGGCTAGGTGGTCTACTTCAGTAGATGGTTATACCTGAGTGGAAATAGGAGCGCATTACCATGGACTTCATAGTTGGGTTGCCACGGACTTTAAGGAAGTTTGATGCAGTTTGGTGTATTGTCGACAAGCTGACCAAGTGGGCCACTTTATTCCAATTGTGGCTATGTATTCTTCAGAGAGATTGGCCAAGATTTACATTTAGGAGATTGTCCGGTTGCATGGTGGGCCTGTTTCCATATATCAGATAGAGGCCCTCAGTTTACTTCGCATTTCTGGAGGGCAGTACAAGTTGAGCTAGGTACCCCGGTAGAGCTCAGCACAGCTTTTCATCCGCAGACTGACGGGCAGTCAGAGCAGACAGTTCAGATTCTAGAGGATATGCTCAGAGCATGTGTCATTGACTTCGGAGGTGGGATAGATTCTTGCCCTTGGCCGAGTTTTCTTACAACAACAGTTATCAGTCCAGCATCGAGATGGCCCCATTTGAGGCTTTATATGGTCGGCGATGTTGTTCGCCAATCCGATGGTTTGAGCTCGACGAGGCTAAAATATATGGTACTGTTTGGTGAAGGATGCTTTGGAAAAGGTAAAGTTGATTCAGGAGCGACTTCGCACAGCACTGTCCAGATAGAAGAGTTACACAAATCAGAAGGCGTGTGATCTATCATTTATGGTGGGCGAGAAGGCTCTCTAGAAAGTTTTGCCGATGATGGGGATCATGAGGTTCTGGAAGAAGGGCAAGCTGAGCCTAAGGTTATTGGCTTATTTGAGGTATTGCAGCGAGTTGGGGAGGTTGCTTATGAGCTTGCCTTGCCTCCTAGTCTATCAGGAGTTCATCTGGTCTTCCATGTGTCTATGCTCCGGAGGTATCATGCTGACATGTTGCACGTGCTAGATTACAACACGGTTCAGGTAGATGAGAGTTCGGGTTATTAAGAGAAGCCAGTTGCCATTATTTACAAGCAGGTTCGGTTGAGCTCCAAGAATATTACTGCGGTGAAGGTCCAGTGGAGGGGTCAACCAGTCGAGGAAGTGACTTGGGAGGCCGAGGAAGACATAAGGAGCAGATATCCGCATCTTTTTAGCACTCCAAGAATGATTCTAGACCCGTTCGAGAACGAACGTTTGTTTAAGAGTTGGAGAATGTAACGACCCGACCGGTCGTTTTGCTTTCTAGATCCTCGCTCCCCTAATTAAGACTCCCTATACGTGCTTCTATTGTTTTATGGCTTGCGAGGATGGTTAGTTCGGGTTTGGAAGGGTTCGGGTTGAAATCGGAACACTTAGTTCCTTAATAGTAGCCTATAATGGTTAAATTTGACTTGAGTCAATGTTTTGAGTAAATGACCTCAGAACTGGGACTTTACGGTCCCAATAGGTTCATATGATGATTTTGGACTTGGACGTGTGTCGGATCGGGTTTCGGATGACCCTGGAGCGTTTCAGCGCTTAATATTGAATATTGGCACACGGAAAGTTTTCCAAGTTCTTTAAGTTTGGTTTGGAGTAGACTTTGGTATTATAAAGGTACGTTTGGGATCCTGAGCCTAGAATAGTTCTGTATGGTGATTTAAGACTTGCACGTAGAATTTGGAATCATTCCGAGTTTATTAGATAGGAATCGAATGCGCGGAAGTATTTTTTGAAGTTTTTGAGTTTTATGATTTGATTCATGCATTTTGGCGTCCGATTCGTGATTCTAGATGTTATTTTGGTATTCCGATCGCACGAGCGGGTCCGTATTATGTTGTTGTATGTGTGAGTAAAATTGGTTGGGGTCCAGGGGCCCCCGGATGTAAGACGGATCGAAATTAGACTCAGAATCGGACTTGGGGGATACTACTGGTGCTTCTGATCCGGTGCGTTCGCACCTGCATGGATGTGGCCGCAGGTGCGAGCTCACAGAAGCAAACCCGTGGTTGTAGAAGCGTCCTGGGAGTGGGTTTCCAGTGGTCCACAGAAGCGAAGAAGTTCCGCAGAAACGAACTCGCTTCTGAAATGAATGGGCCGCAGATGCGAAGGAAGGCCAACCAGGCTTGGGTCGCAGGTGCGATAGCGTTTTTGCAGAAGCGAGAGCCCGTCTACAGAATCAATGAGAGGCGGCTTGGACAACGACCGCACCTGCGAGGATTTTTCTGCATAAGCGGAGCCGCATGAGCGACTGTTTTGGTCGTAGGTGCGAAAATCGCTGGGGTAGTGAGGGCTTTTACTACGGGACTTAGACCTTTTTCCTCATATTTTCATTTAGTATTGGGATATTTTGAGAGAAATTAGATGGGTATTCTCATCAACATTCTAAGGTAAGTAACTCACACCCATTTTCAGTTAATTATGCAGATTTTAGGTAGATTAAACATGGGAAAATACTGAAAACTTGGGGGATTTTTGAAAAACATAGGGTTTTGGTAAAATGAGATTTGACCACGAAATTGGTTATGGAATTAAGTAAAACTTATATATTTAAGTTTGTGAGACTATGGTAATATTTATTTATGAAAATATTCGGAATCCGGGCACGTGGGATCGTGGCCGAATTTTAAGAATTTTTCAATTTGGGTTGGGTAATTAATTTAATAGCTAAATTAATAACTTTTGAGTATATATTGATTATATTATATAATATTTGACTAGTTTCGTACTTGGGGCTTTTAGAGCGGATTAGTGGACTGAAAGTGAGCTTGGAGACGAGGTAAATCTTTTGCCTAACATTGTAAGAGAGAACTCATCCCCTTAGGTGTATCTTGTTGTGTATTACTTGTGTGGGGAGCTACGTACGCACGAGATGACGAGAGTCCGTGCATAGCTATATTCTATGATACGTCGGGGTAGACTTAGATACACATCACGCTTTTAATTGTACTGTTGTTTTTATCATGCATATTAACTGTCTTGAATAGAGTTGAAACTAGGGATTTTAAAGTTGCAATTATTGACTTAGCCTTCTTATTTTGGAAAATTGAGGAATACTTAATAACTATGAAAAATCCATATCCTTTCGCATCGCAAGTACTTCCGCGAGCGAGGTAAACTTCTATTCTCTAATAGGATCGGGTCGTTCGCCTTGGCAGTATAGTAACACCATTCTTATTGGATTGGATCGTTCGCCTTGCAGTATGGTAACACCACTCTTATGGTATCCAGACGTTCTCCTCGGCAGTATGGTAACACCACTCTTATGGGATCGGGCCGTTCGCCTCGGCAGTAATGATGGTAACACTATTCTTATGGGATCAGGCCATTCGCCTCGGCAGTATTGAGTACCACTATTCTTATGGGATCGATTCATTCGCATCGGCAACTTCGTGCTTAATAATCGAAATGGGTTCCAGTTTGGATATAATTGAGTTAAGGTCTTCACGGCCAGTTATGAGATGTTGGTGATGTGATACGGACTCCTGTTGTATTTAATGTAGTTGCCTTTATTTGTCTCATTGATACCTGTTGTATGTTCACCATGTCTACTTTATGGACTTTCATTATTATTATTGTCCTCTAGTAAGTATCAAGTCGACCCCTCGTCACTACTTCTTCGAGGTTAGACTATATACTTACTGGGTACATGTTGTTCTTCGTACTCACGCTACACTTCTACAGTGATGTGCATGTACTGAGACAGGTTCCACCAGTGGTCACGTGGGCGCGTAGCCAATCATCTACGAAGACTTAGGGGTGAGCTGCTTGACTTGCTACGACTCGCAGCACCGGAATCTCCTTCCATCTTATTTACTATTCCTGTCTATTACTTTCAGACAGTAGTTTTAGTAGTTTTGTATATTCTCTAGATTGCTCATGTACTTGTGACGCCAGGTTTTGGGGATTTGTAGCACTTATGTACTGTTGTACTTGTCATTTCTATCACCGCAGACTATATACTTATGATGTTGATATTTTGTTTACAAAGACTTATCAGAGTTGTATGAAATTTAGTGTAATTAAAAAAAAAAAAAAA
>MCJB01034736.1:0-63526 GCA_002018475.1 Nicotiana obtusifolia | reverse complement strand
ATATATATATATATATATATATATATATATATATATAAGGGATAAATAAATAGTAGTTTCGCTTGTGGGCTTGTGTAATGGCAGCGTTAGGTGCAGTCTCGACCTAGTACGGAATTGGGTCGTGACACCGACGTTGACTTTGTTGACTTTTTGAAAAAATATAAAGATCATAGCTTTATTTATTGTAATTGGTTTCTCTTGCATTTTTTGATGTTATTAAGTCATTTTTATTAGATTTGAGCCGTGTGGAGGCGAATTTTAGGGGAAAAGCTATTTCGTAGGCTTAAATTAGCCTAGTTGAGGTAAGTATATTGCCTAACTTTATGTGGGGGAAGCTACCCCTTAGGATTTGGATTGATTATGCTATTTGTATTATGTGAAAGCAATGTACGCAAGGTGACGAGTGGGTACACGGGCTATATGTGGTATTTGACCACTTTAGATTATCTAGACTCTTTCCATGCTTTTAATTGAATTGTAATAACATGTTATATCTCTCATTGTTAATCTACTCTTACATGCTCTATTCAACGTTGTTAGCACTTGTTCTACCTCTTACTTGTTATTTTGCTCTTATATGTTTTAGTTGAAGTTATTGCCTTCCCTATTGTCTTATTACCTCCTAATTGTTGAATCACTTTTAATTGAAGTTGTTATTTCGTAGAATATCATCTTGTTGAGTTATTGGTGTTGAAATTGTAATAGTCGTTATCATATTCAGACGAAGCTGTTAATTGTTGAGATGCCTTTCCTTGTTGAGCATTCTCATTCAATTTGTTATTGTCGAAATTCCTGTACATATTGTGGTTGAGCCATGGGCTATTTGTTGTGGTGTTGTTGACTTTGTGGCAAGTTGTGGCATATGGGAACTTGTGGTGTAAGTTGTGATTGTGTTGTGATATTGATACGCATGCGGTGGTATAAGGATAGGAGTTGATACGCATGCGGTGAGATAAAGTGGACTTGATACGTGTGTTGCTAGTTGGGGAACTACTTGAAGCCACGCGGTGAGATAAAGTGGGCTAAAAGGCGTGTAGCTATTTCGGGAAAAATGATTTTCAAAAACTAAATGTACGGGTTGCTTGGTGATATAAGAAAAGATTATGATTGAAATTGTAAAATGTGAAAATGAGGTGGTACATCGGTTGTGATTTTCATTGTACATTTCATGTTGGAACGGCTTGTTGATTTGAACAGTCGTTGTTCTTCCTTCAATCATTCATCCGCATTTTGATTGT
Organism: Nicotiana obtusifolia; assembly: GCA_002018475.1. Classification (NCBI taxonomy): domain Eukaryota; kingdom Viridiplantae; phylum Streptophyta; class Magnoliopsida; order Solanales; family Solanaceae; genus Nicotiana; species Nicotiana obtusifolia. Next base: position 62,288 of record MCJB01034736.1, on the reverse strand, counting down.
GTTTGGTTATTCGTTGTTATCTTGTGTTGGAATGATTGTCGTTTCTTGTATGAGTCATGCATTCTACGTGATTTGTTGTGTTGCTTTAACATGCCAATATGTGCCTCCATTATAACTTGGTGAATTGGTTGTCAATGTAAATTTAATTGTGTGGAGTCAGTATATCATATTCTGTTGAGTTGTTGGTAACATAATGGTAAATAAAAGAATTATTACCATTCTTTATTTTATGTGTCTCTTAAGATAGAACTTGTTATCTCACTCGATGTCGTATTATTCTAAATGGTTATCCCACTTTCACTATAATTGGGTTCTCAAATTATACGCATCACCTTGTTAGATGTTTACCTTACTTAAAATTATTATCATATTTTTCTTTAACAAATTCTATATTCAATTCATTAATTTAACTGATGTTTGCTTTGTTAAAAATGATACTTTTACTTAATTTTATTGATTTCTAAACTAAACCCATCTTATACTCTGTTTCATACAAATTGTATATGAATTTACTTTACTTGATTTCTAAAATAAACTCACTATTTCATTTGACACCTTACGTTATTCAATATTGTTATTATGTTTTATGGTGTTTTAGATATATCTTTCGTTCATCTAAATTAATATTATCACGGTTGCAAATTACATGGCAGCATGTGGGCACGAGGTGCCATATGTGTAAGATTCAAAAATTATGGTCTATGACTTATGGTTTATGAGGTGTGGTGCCTCGGGGTAATTCTTGTTGTAAGTCCATGCATTGGGAGCGATTTGATTATTTGAATTGCCATCTGTTTTTCCTTATTTGAGTTCATTTATATCTCATCGATGTTCTGATTATGTTGTATCTTTTTTACTCATTTACTACTTGCTGCCATTTATATTTCTATTAATTCATTGCTGGTTGTAAATTCAATAATCTTTCCGCCACTGATCTTGCATTGATGTTCTTTCCATTCTAGCTTATGTATATTTTGAACAGGTTTATATGTCTACTAGGTGTCTTGACCCTTCCTTGTCATTACTCTACCGAGATTAGGCTTGATACTTACTAGGTACCGTTGTAGTGTACTCATGCTATGCTTCTACATATTTTTGTGCAGATCCAGGCATTCTGATCGTGTTTTTGAGAGTTTTGTCTGCGCGGCGAGAGACTTCAAGGTCTACCTGCTTGACGTTCGCAGGCCTCGGAGTCACCATCTTACTCATTATGCTACTGTTAAATTGTAATTCAGAACAATATTGTAAAAATACTAGTGTGTTTCAGTAGTGCTTATGACTCCGTACTACCGATTTTGGGAAATATATAACTATTGGCTATTTGCGGAGATATATGTCATTTTATGGTTGATAAATGATTAAATAGTTCGATTCTGTTATTAAATCAGCATGTGTTAGGCTTACCTACTCTTAGAGACTAAGTGCCATCACGACATCCTAAGGTGGGAAATTAGGGTCGTGACTAGTTGGTATAAGAGCCCTAGGTTCATAGGTGCTACGAGTCATAAACAAGTTTAGTAGAGTCTTGCGGATCGGTACGGAGACGTCTGTACTTATCTTCGAGAGGCTACGGAACTATTAGGAACCACTCATTTCATTCCTTATCGTGCGACATTGGTTCAGCTTGAAGCATATATCTTATATCCCTTTACATCCACTCGTATATGATGTTGCGCGCTCGGTATCAGCTATGCCCCGCCGATTTGTAATGCTGCGGATGGGCTACGATGGGGGCCATAGATGCTCGATCATTGTCTCGAGGTATTATACAGATTAAAGACGCAGACATGTTGGTAGATCTTTAATTTTTCAAGTGTGGGATGTAACTGGTTCATGTATCTAATTGGTGATGTACGAGCTTATGAAGGTTGGCAATGTATATCATCAGACGTCGGCCCTATGACTCCGTGCCAAGTGAGGGAGTCTACTATCGACGATCAGATTGCATGGACAAGTGTCATGTAACAACCTGACCGGTCGTTTTGCTTTCTAGATCCACATTCCCCTAATTAAGACTTCCCACGTATCTGCTTTTACTGTTTTATGACCTGTGGGGATGGTTGGTCTATTTTTGGAAGGGTTATGTTTGAAATGGGGGAACTACTGGTGACTTGAGGTCTGGTGCGTTCGCACCTGCGTAGAATTAGCTGCAGGTGCGAGCTCCCAGAAGTGGCCCATCGATCGTAGAAGTGGCTTAGAGTACGCTGGCCAGTGGTCGCAGAAGCGGAGGGTTTAGTGCACCTGCGAACTCGCAGGTGAGAGGAAAGTGGTCGCATGTGCGGGCTAGGCCAAGAAGGCTTGCGATCGTAGGAGCGAGCGTTTCTCCGCAGGTACGAGTGCACAGATGCGAACCATCTCCACAGAAGCAGACGTGGCCAAGCTTGGTGAGGACCGCACCTGCGATGGATTTTCCACAGGTGCAGCATCGCAAGTGCGACCCAAGGTCCGCAGTAGCAAAAATCGTTGGGCAGTGAGGCTTTTAATCTAAGACTTAGGCCATTTTTCCTCACATTTCATTTGGTCTTGGGCGATTTTGAGAGCACATTCGAGGGGGATTCTCATCAATATCCTAAGATAAGTAACTCCCACCCATTTTCAAGTTAATTATGCGGATTTTAGGTAGATTATACATGGAAACATTGTGAAAACTTGTGGGATTTGTGAAGAACCTAGGGTTTCGGTAAATTTGGAATTTGACCACAAATTTGGTGATGAAAATGGGAACAAGTTATATATATGAGTTCAGGAGTTCATGGGTAACAATAATATTAAAACATTTTCGAAATCTAGGCACGTGGCCCGGGGAAAATTTGATTAATCTTCCAAATTGAGTTGGGTAACTACTATAAAAGCTAAAATATGGACCTTGAGCATATATTTACTAGCTTATATGACTTTTGATTAGTTTCACAGTCTTCAGCGTCGTTTGAAGGTTCCTAGTGAGATTGGAGAGCCAGATTGAAGACTCTGCCTAACCTTGTAAGAGGGAACTCATCCCTTTAGGCTCGTTATTATTGTGTTACTTATATGGGGAGCTACGTACGCACGAGGTGACGAGAGTCCATGCGTAGCTATATTTTATGATATGTCCGGGTAGATTTAGATTCACATCATGCCTTTAAGTGTATTGTTGTATTTATCATGTGTAATAATTGTCTTGATTAGGGCTGAGACTAGGGATTTAAATTTACAATTAACAGCTTAGTCTTCTTACTTCGAAAAATTAGGGAATACTTAATAAACTGTGAAATTCAATGTCTTCTCGCCTCGCAAGTACTTCCTTGTCAGTATGATAACACTACTCTTAAGGGATTGGGCGTTTGCCTCGGGAGTATGATAACAAAACTCTTATGGGATCGGGCCGTTCGCCTCGGCAGTATGATGGTAAAACTTTTCTTATGGGATCCAGCGATTCGCCTCGGCAGTACTGAATACCACTATTCTTATGGGATCGCGTCGTTTGCCTCGATAGCTTTGTGCTTAATAATCGAAATGGGTTCTGATATGGGTATAATTGTGTTAGCATCTTCACGGCCAGTTGTGAGTTGTTAGGAATGTGATACAGACCCCTGACCTTATTTATTGTGGTTGCTCTTATTTTTTTCGTTGATACTTATTATATACTCTTCATGCCTATTTTATGCACTTAAATTATTGTTATTGACCTCTAGTAAGTGTCAAGTCGACCCCTTGTCACTACTTCTTCGAGGTTAGACTAGATACTTACTGGATATGCGTTGTTTTCAGTACTCACGCTATACTTCTGCACTGATGTGCATGTATTGAGACAGGTTTTACCAGTGGTCACGCAGGACCGTAATCGATCATCTACGGAGACTTAGTGGTGAGCTGCTTGCCTTACTTCGATCCGCAGCATCAGAGTCTCTTTCTACCTTATTTACTATTCATGTCTATTACTTTCGGACAGTAGTCTTAGTAGATTTGTAAATTCCTTAGATTTAAAGTGTATTCTATAAAGGAAAACTTCCATATTAAAATTTGTTAAAAAGGGATAAATAAATTGTAGCAACACTTGAGGGCTTGCCTAACGACAGTGTTAGGTGCAGTCTCGACCTATTATGGATTTGGCTCGTGATAGCTTGGTATCAGAGCTTTAGATTCATATAGCTCTCACAAGTCATGAGCAGGCCTAGTAAAGTCTTGCGGATCGGTGCAGAGACGTCCGTGCTTATCTTCGAGAGGCTATACGGTGTTAGGAAACTTCTCTTTCTTTATCTCCTATTGTGCAGTAGATATTATACTAAGTGTCTTTCTATTGATCTCTCACAGATGGTGAGAATGCATGCGGCGTATATCCCAAGAGGTCGAGGGGCTACTCCCCACATTGCTAGAGGTTAAGGCAGAGGCAGGGAGGGCTCTAGCTACAATCAGAGGATGAGCCTGCCCTGGGGTTGCTCCTGTTGAACCACCAGTAGATCCAGTAGAGGATCCTGTTGCTGAGGAGCAGGATGAGGCGCCTGCAGCTGTGCCAGACCCAGTAGATTTCATGATTGCGCTAGGATTCCAGGAGGTCATGGGCCGTATGTTGCGGTTCATGGGCTCTATGACGCAGGCTGGTTTATTTCCAGCGGACCCTGCCACATCACATACGGGAAGGGGAGCACACACCCCTACCGCTCAGGCTACCGGGAATGCCGCTGCCGTTTATCGGACCCCAAGAGCGGGTGGAACACAGTCGGTTGCAGCGACCATGCCAGAGGTTGTACCAGTCGCCACCGTTGATCAGCAGAAGCGGCTTGACAGATGGACTAGGCTTCGCCCCCTACCTTTGGGGATGAGCGGTCAGAGGAGCCCCAGGATTTCATTGAGCGGTGCAAGGATAGGCTTTGAAACATGGGGATATTGGAGTCCAACGGGGTGGACTTCACCACTTTTTTGTTTGGGGGCAAGGCCCGTAGATGGTGTGAGGCTTATCTTCTTAGCAGGCCAGCAGATTCACCTTCCTTAACTTGGGATCAGTTTACACATCTGTTCTTGGAGAAGTACTTACCATCTTCCAAGAGAGAGGAGCTTAGGGGTCAGTTTGAGCGACTCCGTCAGGGTCATATGTCGGTCATAACCTATGAGGCGAGAATCACTGACTTGTCTCGCCATGCAGCTATCATACTCCCCACGGATGCAGAGAGGGTGCGAATGTTCGTTGCAGGTCTGAACCCTGAGATTCAGGTACCTATGGCCCGTGAGATAGAGATGGGGACTTCTTTTCTTTAGGTTGTAGATATAGCTTGGAGGATCGAGCGTATTCGCAACCGCAATGGAGAGTTTACACCGAGGGACAAGCAGCCTCATCAGTTTGGAGGATTCAGTGGCACCCCACCTAGGGGCAGAGGTCAGTTCATGAGGGGTCAACCCAGCAGGCCCATGCAGTCAGCACCACCGCCTGCTCAGAGTGCTCCAGCACGACCCTATTTCAGTGCCATTCTAGAGAGTACTTACTGCTCGCCAGCTATTCAAAGTTCCTCCAGCGAGTATTCAGGCCATCAGGGTCAGACTTTAGGTCAGCACTCCATCGTTCTTAGGGGTTGTTCTGAGTGATGGGTTCTTGTCCTCGTGAAGAGGTTTTGTCCCATACTTCGGGGCAAGGCCGAGCAGTAGGACTATCAGCCCATCCTTACTGCACCACTTACTACACTGCCCGCCCGCCCAGCCAGAGGCTCAGGGGAGGCGGCCAGGGGTCGCCCTAGAGATGGAGGCCAGTCTGGTGGCGCTCAGGCTAGATTCTATAATATACCCACCTGGCTTGAGGCAATCGCCGCTGATGCAGTGATCATAAGTACTATTTCTATTTGCCAGAGGGATGCTTCAGTATTATTTGATCCAGGGTCTACTTACTCTTATGTTTCTTCTCTATTTTCTCCTTATTTGGATGTGTCTTGCGAGTCCTTGGGCGTTCCTACATATGTATCCACGCCAGTGGGTTATTCTATTTTTGTGGATTGGGTCTACTGATCTTGTGTGGTGACTTTCTGTGGATATGAGACCCGAACGGATATTCTATTGCTTGATATGATCGATTTCGAGGTTATCTTGGACATGGACTGGTTGTCCCCGTTCCGTTCTTGATTGCCATGCCAAGACTGTTACCTTGGCGATGCTTGAGTTTCCCAGCCGAGTTATTTCTTTTTTGAAAGCTCGACATATAGTCGAGAAGGGTTGTTTGGCCTACTTAGCCTTTGATAGGTATACTATTGTAGATATTCTCGCTTTAGATTCGACGCCGGTGGTATGAGAGTTTTACGATGTATTTCCTACTGATCTACCAGGTATGTCACCGGATTGGGATATTGAATTCGTCATTGATTTGATGTCGGGCGCCAACCTATTTCTACCTCACCTTATCGTATGGCTCCTACGGAGCTCAGAGAGCTAAAGGAGCAGCTTCAGGAGCTGCTTGAGAAGGGATTCATTAAACCTAGTGTCTCACCTTGGGGCGCACCGGTGTTGTTTGTGAAGCAGAAAGATGGGAGTATGCGGATGTGCATTGACTACAGCCAGTTGAACAAAGTCACCATCAAGAACAAGTACCCGTTGTCGTGCATTGATGCTTTGTTTGACCAGTTGCACGGTGCCAGGGTGTTCTCTAAGATCGACTTGAGATCTCGGTATCATCAACTGAAGAATCGTGCTTCGAATATTCTGAAGACTGCTTTCCAGACTAAGATATGGCCACTATGAGTTTTTGGTGATGTCCTTCGGCTTGACTAATGCCCCCGTGGCATATATAGATTTGATGAACTGAGTGTTCAGGCCATATCTTAATTCATTTGTCATTGTCTTCGTTGAGGACATATTGATCTACTTTTGTAGTATGGAGGAGCACGAGCAGCATTTGAGATTAGTGCTTCAGACCTTGCGGGAATAGAAGTTTTATGCTAAGTTCTCCAACTGTGAGTTCTGGTTGAATTCTGTAGCTTTCTTGGGGCATATTTTATCAGGTGAGGGCATTAAGGTGGATCCTAGTAAGATTGAGGCAGTCCAGGGTTGGCCTCGTCCTACCACGGTGACCAAGATCAGGAGTTTCTTGGGGTTAGCTGGGTATTATCGTCCATTCATGGAAGGTTTCTCGTCTATTGCAGCGCCCTTGACTAGATTGACCCAGAAGGGTGCTCCGTTCAGATGGTCCGAGGATTGCGAGGCGATTTTTCAGAGCTCAAGTCGGCCTTGAATACAACATCGATTTTAGTGTTGCCTTCCAGTTTAGGGATGTATACTATGTGTTGCGACGCGTCACGCGTTAGCCAGGGTTGTATATTGATTTAGTAGGGGCGAATTATTGCATATGCTTCACGTCAGCTGAAGCCCCACGAGAAGAATTACCCCATGCATGATTTGGGGTTTGCCGCGATAGTTCAGGCTCTCAAAATCTGGAGGCATTATCTTTATGGTGTGTCCTGTGAGGTTTACATCGATCATCGTAGCTTGCAGCATTTGTCTAATTAGAGGGATCTTAATTTGAGGCAGTGCAGGTGGCTTGATTTATTAAAGGACTATGATATTACCATCCTTTATCATCCGGGGAAGTAGAATGTGGTTGTGGATGCATTGAGCAGAAAGGCCGAGAGTATGGGTAGTTTAGCATTCTGCAGAGGAGAGACCTTTGACTTTGGACATTCAGTTCTTAGATAATAGACTTGGGAGGTTGTATATTTCATAGCCCAATCAGAGTCTTACATGTGTCGTGGCTGAGTCTTCATTACTTGAGCGGATCAAGGCTCGTCAGTACGATGGTCTGCACTTGCTGGTACTCAGAGAGACGGTACTACAGGGTGGTGGCAAGGAGGTTACTATCGGTGAGGACGGTGTTCCGCGGCTCCAGGGTCACCTATGTGTCCCTAATGTTGATGGCTTGAGGGAGAAAATTCTAGAGGAGGCGCACAGTTCTCGGTATTCTATTCATCCAGGTGCTACAAAGATGTACCGCGACCTGAGGCAGCATTATTGGTGGCGGCGGATGAAGAAGGAAATACTTGAGTATGTGGAGAGATGTCTAAACTGCCAGCAGGTCAAGTATGAGCACCAGAGGCCAGGTGGACTTCGGCAGATAGTTATACCAGAATGGAAGTAGGAGCGCATCACTATGGACTTCGTTGTTGGATTGCCACGGACGTTGAGGAAGTGTGATGCCTTTTGGGTCATTGTCGACAGATTGACCAAGTCGGCATATTTTATTCTGGTGGTGACTACTTACTCTTCAGAGAGGTTGTCCTAGACTTACATTGAGAAGATTGTCCGGTTGCACAGTGTGCCTGTTTCCATCATATCAGATAGGGGCCCTCAGTTTACTTCGCATTTTTGGAGGGCAGTACAGAGTGAGTTGGGTACCCGAGTATAGCTCAGCACAGCTTTTCATCCACAGACCGACAAACAGTCGAAGCGGACAGTTCAGATTCTGGAGGATATTCTCAGAGCATGTGTTATTGACTTTGGGTGTCAATGGGATAGATTCTTTCCCTAGGTCGAGTTTTCTTACAACAACAGTTATCAGTCCAGCATCAAGATGGCTCCATTTGAGGCTTTATATGGTCGGCGATGTCGTTCGCCCATCGAATGGTTTGAGCTGGGTGAGGCTAAGTTATATGGTACTGATTTAGTGAAGGATGCCTTGGAAAAAGGTAAAGTTGATTTAGGAGCAACTTCGCATAGCACAGTCCAAACAGAAGAGTTAAGCAGATCAGAAGGTGTGTGATTTATCATTTATGGTGGGCGAGAAGGTTCCCTTGAAAGATTCGCCGATGAAAGGAATCATGAGGTTTGGGAAGAAGGGCAAGTTGAGCCCAAGGTTTATTGGCCCATTTGAGGTGTTAAGGCGAGTTGGGAGGTTGCTTATGAGCTTGCTTTGCCTCCCAGTCTATCAGGAGTTCTTCCGGTCTTCCATGTGTCTATGCTCTGGAGGTATCATGTCGACAAGTCGCACGTGCTAGATTACAACACGGTTCAGCTAAATGAAACTTTGTGTTATATAGAGGAGCAAGTTGCCATTGTTGATAGGCAGGTTTGCGAGTTGAGGTCCAAGAAGATTGTTGTGGTGAAGGTCCAGTGGAGGGGTCAATCGAGGAAGCGACTTGGGAGGTCGAGAAGGACATAAGGAGCAGATATCCGCACCTTTTCTGCACTCCACGTATGATTTTAGACCCATTCGAGGACGAATGATTCTTAAGAGGTGGAGAATGTAACGACCTGACCAGTTCTTTCACTTTCTAGATCCTCGTTCCCCTAATTAGGACTCCCCGTATATTATTTTACTATTTTATGACCTAGGGGATGGTTGGTATAGGTTTGGAAGGGTTCGGTTTGAAATCGGAACACTTAGTTCCTTAATAGTAGCCTATAATGGTTAAGTTTGACTTGAGTCAACATTTTGAATAAACGACCTCGGAACCGGGATTTGATGGTCCTAATAGGTTCATATGATGATTTTGGACTTGGGTGTGTGTTCGGATCGGGTTTCGGATGACCTGGGAGCGTTTCGGCGCTTAATATTGAAAATTGGCGCATTGAAGGTTTTCCAAGTTTTTTAAGATTGGTTTGGAGTAGAATTTGGTGTTATCGTGGTCCATTTAGGATTTCGAGTTTTTTTGAGTTTCAAGTCAAATTCATGCGTTTTGGCGTATGATTGATAATCTAGATGTTATTTTGGTGTTTTGATCGTGCGAGCAGGTCCGTATTATGTTGTTGGATGTGTGAGTATAATTGGATGGGGTCCTGGGGGCCCTGGATGCAAATCAGATTGGAATCAGACTAGGATTTGGGCATGGGGGAACTGCTGCTGGCGTCAGGTCTGGTACGTGCGCACCTGCGTGGAATTGGCCGCAGGTGCAAGCTCGCAGAAGCGACTCATCGATTGCAGAAGAGGCCTGGAGTAGGCTAGCCAGTGGTCACAGAAGCGGAGGGTTTACCGCACCTGTGAGCTCGTAGGTGAGAGGAAAGTCGTCGCAGGTGCGGGCTAGGCCAAGAAGGCTTGGGGTCGCAGGAGCGGGCGTTTCTCTGCAGGCGCGAGTGCGCAGATGCGGACCATCTCCACTGAAGCGGATGCGCAGGTGCGCATGATTCTCCGCAGAAGCGGACTTGACCAAGCTTGGTGAGGACCACACCTGCAATGGATTTTCCACAGGTGCGGCGTCTCAAGTGCAATTCAAGGTCCGTAGAAGCGAAAATCGCGGGGTAGTGAGGCCTTTTAATCCGAGACTTAGGCCTTTTTTCCTCACATTTCATTTGGTCTTGGGCGATTTTGAGAGCACATTTGAGGGGGATTTTCATCAATATCCTAAGGTAAGTAACTCCCACCCATTTTAAAGTTAATTATGCGGATTTTAGGTAGATTAAAATGGAAACATTGTGAAAACTTATGGGATTTGTGAAGAACCTAGGGTTTTGGTAAATTTGGGACTTGACCACTAATTTGATGATGGAAATAGGAACAAATTATATATTTGAGTTCGGGAGTTCATGGGTAATAATTATATTAAAAAAAATTCGAAATCCAGGCACGTTTGTTCGGAGGTGAATTTCATTAATGTTCTAAATCGAGTTGGGTAACTACTATAAAAGTTAAAATATGGAACTTGAGCATATACTTACAAGTTTATATGACTTTTGATTAGTTTCGGAGTCTTCGGCGTCGTTTCAAGGGTTCTAGTGAGGTTGGAGAGCCGGATTGAAGACTTGGGACCAAGTAAGTCTCTTGCCTAACCTTGTAAGAGGGAACTCATCCCCTTAGGCGTATTATTTTTGTGTTACTTGTATGGGGAGCAACGTACACACTAGGTGACGAGAGTCCATGTGTAGCTATATTCCATGATATATCGGGGTAGAGTTAGATTCTCATCATGCTTTTAAGTGTACTCTTGTATTTATCATGAGTATTTATGGTATTGATTAGGGCTGGGACTAGGGATTTAAATTTGCAATTAACAACTTACTGTTCTTACTTCAGAAAATTAGGGAATACTTAATAATAAACTGTGGAAATCCATGTCTTCTTGCCTCGCAAGTACTTTTGCGAGCGAGGTAAATTCCTCTACTCCAATGGGATCGGGTCGTTCGCCTCGGCAGTATGATAACACTGCTCTTATGGGATCGGGCGTTTGCCTCGGCAGTATGATAACACCACCCTTATAGGATTGGGCCGTTCGCCTCGGCAGTATGATGGTAACACTATTGTTATGGGATCAGGCCATTCGCCTCGGCAATACTGAGTACCACTGTTCTTATGGGATCGGGTTGTTCACCTCGGCAGCTTCGTGCTTAATAACTGAAATGGGTTCTGATATGGGTATAATTGTGTTAGCACCTTCACGGCCAGTTATGAGATGTTGGAAATGTGATACATACCCTGACCTTATTTATTGCGGTTGCTCTTATTTTTCTCATTGATACTTATTGTATACTCTCCATGCCTACTTTATGCACTTATATTATTGTTATTGACCTCTAGTAAGTGTCAAGTTGACACTCCGTCACTACTTCTTCGAGGTTAGACTAGATACTTACTAGGTACGCATTATTTTCCGTACTCACGCTTCTGCACTGATGTGCAGGTATTGAGACAGGCTCTACGAGTGGTCACGCAGGCGCGTAACCGATCATTTATGGAGACTTAGTGGTGAGCTGCTTGCCTTGCATTGATCTGCAGCACCGGAGTCTCATTCTACCTTATTTACCATTCATGTCTATCACTTTCAGACAGTAGTCTTAGTAGCTTTGTATATTCCTTAGATTTGCTCATGTACTTGTGACGCCAGGTTTTGGAGATTTGTAGCTCTTATGTACTGTTGTACTCGTCATTGCTATCACTACAAAATATGTACTTATTATGTTGGTAATTTTGGTTAAAAAGACTTGTCACAGTTGCATGAAATCTAGTTTTAAGTGTACTCTATAAAGGAAAATTTTCGTATCAAAAATTGTTAAAAAAGGATAATAAATTGTAGCTACACTTGAGGGCTTGCCTAACGATGGCGTTAGGTGCAGTCTCGACCTATTATAGATTTGGGTCATGACATGTCAATACTAGTCTTGGGTATGAGGTATATATGCAGTGTTGAGGGGTTCCGCGGAATTGTAGATGACTAAGATCTAAGATTTTCATGGGATGGTGCTGGAACTTGCGGTATATCTGTATCATTGCTAAATCTACATTTGAGTATCATAGAGGTTAGAGAAACATCTTCAGATTCATAGAAGGTCTCTTCAGAGTGGGTATCTCGGTTGCAGCATTGTTGGGTGCTCTAGAGGAAATAAAGTAGTTTATGAGTTTTCGGACGACGTGTTTCATGCTAGGGTCTTCCGCAGCGAGCTTTGGCTTAGGATCATTGTGTACCGATAAAGGAAAGTATTGACCTGAAGACAAGTCGAGGAGATTAGAAGAAATGGGTCAGCTCGGTGGTGTTGGGTCAGCATAGCAACAACGGTAACTGGTCTTTTGGTGTAGTAATGCTTCACTAGCGTTCTGTGGCTGTCACGACCCAATTTCCCCTATAGGTCGTGATGGCGCCCAACGTCGCTGCTAGGCAAGCCAATGGTGAATTAGTCATGAGTTTTTTATTTTTAATAATTTCAAAGTAGTTGATTTTTATTTATTAAGTAAATGACTAGTGGAAATTACAGTAAGGTAAAGCATACACTAATAAGAGAGTAAATACAGTGGAAAAAATAATCAAAATCATAAAGTGTCTACTAGAATACTCCCAAAACCCAGTGTCACAAGTGTATGAGCAACTAGTAGAATATACAAACCCACTATGCTACTGTCTGGAATAAGATAGACAGAAAAGTAAGTATAAAAGAAAGGCTAAAGGTGCTGCAGAACGGACACGGAGAGCTGCTCACCACTAAGTCTTGGGGTAACGGGCGTGCGCGCCTGAATGACTGCCAGATGCACCTGTCTCAAATCCTACACGATTAGTGCAGAAGTGTAGTGTGAGTACATAAAGACCATATACCTAGTAAGTATCTAGTCTAACCTCGAAGAAGTAGTGACGAGGGGTTGACATTGACACTTATTATGGGCCAACAAATAAAATACGAAAATTCTAAGTAGGCATGGAATATATAAATAATAATAACACAATAACAAACAGTAAATACGTGACTCTTTAACAAGAAGTCAATTTAAAATCTCCAATTAGCACATCCTAGCTTCAACAAATACGGGCCATCAAGTAAACTATAATTTATCAAGTCATGGAAGCAATATCAAGTATGATCGGACTTCGACCATTAACACGCACGATTTATTACCGAGGTCGTTCTGCCCGATCAAGAATAATGTGTACACTGCCGAGGGTCGATAGGCACGAACGATAGATGCATCTATTATAGTGCCGAGGCATTCTCCCCACTCCACAAATAAAGAGAATACTCTACGAACATCTGATTAAAAGGCTATCACAAGACTAATACACAAGGAGGCACAAACTTTATCAACGGTCAAGTAACCCGCCAACACTCCAAGTAAGTGAAATTTGGTCTTTACAAATCCTTTATCAAGTTTCAATATGATTTAAGCACTTATATTAACAAGTGGAGTGCAAACAATACAAGTATTTCATGGTAGGTTCTTAAAACTACCTGGACATAAGCATGATTTGTAGCTACGCACGGACACTCGTCACTTCGTGCTTACGTAGCACCCACAATTAGAACAAATAGTAATTTAATATAGCTATAGGGTAAATTCCCTCTTACAATGTTAGGCAAGAGACTTACCTCATTCCAAAGTCCACTTTTCAGTCCCCAAAACACTCTAAAATCCTCAAGTCGATGTTGAACAATCCGAAACTAGCCAAATATTATATAAATTAATCAACTTATGCTCAAACGTTCATAATTTAGTCCCTGGACTAATTACCCAACCCAAATTGGAAGATTCTTAAAATTCACCCCCAGGCCCACGTGCCCGGACTCTGAAAATTTTTCGAAGATAAATGTTACCCATAACCTCACGAATCCAAATATATAACTTTTGCTCAATTCCTTAATCATTTTCGTGGTCCAATCCCATTTTTATCAAAACCTAGGTTTTTCAACTAAACCCATAATTTTTTATAATTTTTATGTTAAGAATCTACCCAAAATCCGTGTATGAAACTCGCATTAAGTAGTAATTACTTACCTCGCGATGATAGGTGAAAAATTCCTCTCCAACAGCTCCACAATCAACCACCCCAAGTGAAAATGAGAGAAAAAGAACTTAAGTTCGATATAAATGCACCCTTACTGCCCCAACGATTTTCACTCCTACGCACGAATCGCTGCTTCAGCGGGACTACTCCTGTGGTCGCTTGTCCACATCTGCAGAATATGTACGACCCACGCTTGTTCGCACTTATGGCCATGTCCCGCATCAGCGAGCCCGCTTTTGCGGCTCCCCTCGCGAACCTGCGATCATGGCCAAGCTGCCTCTCACTGCATCTGCGGACCCTCCATTGCAGAAGCGAGTTCGCTTCTGCGGAAAATGTTTTGCTTCTGCGGACCTCACTGACTCCCCTCCATTTTGCTTTTGCAATCAATACGTCGCACCTGCAATGCCTCTCCTGCAGCCATCCCCACCGCAGGTGTGAACGCACCAGATGATAGCCCCTTCAGCTCTTCTCCAAAGAGCAATCAAGCTCCGTCGACCCTCCAAATCCTACTTGGGGGATCCGAGGCTTCGACCAAACATACCAATAAGTTCGTAAACATAAAACGAACTCACTCGAACCCTCCAAATTCATAAAACAACATCAAAACTAGGAATCACACCCCAAAACCAAATAGAATTAACTTATGAACTTCAAGTTCTTCTAACTTACCCTGAACGCGCCGAATCATACTTAAACTACTCGGAATGAAACCAAATTTTGCATGTAAGTCATCAATCACCTTACGGAACTATTCCCAAGCTCGGAGTCCTAAACGGACCTCGATAACACCAAAACCTACTCCAAACCAAACTTAAAGAATATGAAAACATTCAATGCGCCAACTTCCAATATTAAGCGCCGAAACGCTCCCGGGTCATACGAAACTCGATGCGAACATACGCCCAAGTCCAAAATCATCATACGAACCTATTGGGACCGTCAAATCCCCATTTCGAGGTCATTTTCTCAAAACGTTGACTCAAGTCAAACTTAACCATTATAAGTCACTATTAAGGAACTAAGTGTTTTGATTTCAACATGAACTCTCCAAACCCGAACTAACCATCCCAGGAAGTCATAAAACAGCTAAAGCACATGGGGGAGTCTAAATTAGGGGAAGGGGGACCTAGAAAGCAAAAAGACTAGTTGGGTCGTTATATTCTCCACCTCTTAATCAAACATTCTTCCTCGAACGGGTCTAGAATCATACTTGGAGTGCTGAATAGGTGTGGATATCTGCTCCGCATGTCCACCTCGGTCTCTCAAGTTGCCTCCTTGACTGGTTGACCCCTCCACTGAACCTTTACCGCAGAAATCTTCTTAGACCTCAATTGGCGAACCCGCCTTTCAATAATGGCAATTGACTCCTCCTCATAACTCAGGTTCTCATCTAGCTGAACTGTGTTGTAGTCTAACACATGCGACCTGCCGGCATGATACTTCCGGAGCATAGACATGCCGGATGAACTCCTACTAGATTGGGAGGCTAAGCAAGCTCATAAGCAACCTCCCCAACTCGCCTCAACACCTCAAATGGACCTATAAACCTTGGGCCCTACTTTCCCTTCTTCCCAAACCTCATGATTCCCTTCATCGACGAGACTTTCAAGAGAACCTTCTTGCCCACCATAAATGATAAATCACACGCTTTCTGATCCGCATACCTCTTATGTCTAGACTGTGCTGTGCGAAGTCGCTCTTGAATTAACTTCACCTTCTCCAAGGCATCCTTCACTAAATCAATACTATATAACCTAGCCTCGCTGGGCTCAAACCATCTGATGGGCGAACGACATCGCCGACCATACAAAGCCTCAAATGGAGCCATCTCAATGCTGGATTGATAACTGTTGTAATAAGCAAACTCGGCCAAAGGCACGAATCGATCCCACTACTCTCTGAAGTCAATCACACATGCTTTGAGCATATCCTCCAAGATCTGAATCATCTACTGATAAGTGAAAATATTTACTACTTATTAGCGCCTTTTAGCTTAGTGAAAATATTTACTACTTATTAGCGCCTTTTAGCTTTTGTTTTAGTCCAAAAGCATTTAATTGTGTTCCCGAAAACTGATGAAATGTGCTTGATTGTAGGAATATTGGTAGATGAATTTCCGACATGAAATCCAACTCAAAAAGGAGTAATCTGAACTCAAGGACAAAAAAGGGGACACAAGCTCAAAAGTACGGACCGCAGAATATTATCTACGACTGCAGGTTATGAAGGAAACCCCATCAAATACTGGTGCAAAGTGCGGTCCGCACATGAATTGTACGGCTGCAGAAGCTGGGTCGGAGCAAAGTTCAGAGAATCTGCAATTCAAGTCCAGCAAAAGTGCGGACCGCACAATTATTGTGCGGCTACAAAAGAAGAGCTATGCAGCCACATATGTAAAAGTGCGGACCGCAGAAGAGCAAGGTGCGGCCGCATATGTAAACGTGTGGACCACAGAAAGAGTGCAGTGAGGCCGCAGATCAAAATTATGCGGCTGCAGACTTCCAATCCTGTCAAGCTGAAGAAAAGTGCGGACCGCACATGGAATTGTGCGATCGCAGAACTTCCGAAAGGCCATTTTTGTCCGAAATTTCTAGTCCTGTATAAATAGTCAAGTTTCACATTTTTAGGTTAATTTTTGACATCAACAGCTACAATAGTCGTTTCTCTTTACCTCTTTTAGTAGTTTTTCATATTTTGAGCTATTTTAACATAGATTTTATCATTTCAATCTTGCAATATGAGTTCAATTATCATTTCTTCTTCTTTTTCTTCAATCTCAAACATGAGTAGCTAGATTTTACTAGGTTTGTGACCCAACCCTAGTGTATAAACTTAATGGGTGTTTGATTTATTGCTTGTTTATGGTTGGATATTTATTATTTAGCCTTTTTATTGCTTTTACTTGACGAATTAATGGTTGCAAACATTAGTTCATGCCTATTTGACTTGGTCTCAACTTGAGAAAGAGAGACTTAGTCTAGGAGAACTTGTGTAGCAAGAAATTGTGTCAATCGAGAGATTGATAAAACCAATTAAAGGGTTGAACCTAGAGATGCAAAACCCGCCTTGAGCTTTTTATTAACCGTTTTGTTCAATACCCTCAAGTCCAACAAAGAGTGGACAATTTTATGCAAGACGATAGTGGATTTGATCAAGGCGATTCTTACAATGACCAAGAAGAAGAGGTCCAATATGTGAACAATTTCCAAGGGCAAAGAAATAATTTTCAAGGCCCTAGTCAACAATAATGGAGACCTTCAAAAAATCAAGGCAATTGGAATTCTCAAAATCATGGTAATTGGAATGGTGGAAACAAACAAGGCAATTGGAATAACAACAATCAAGGCAATTGGAGTGGAAGCAACAACCAAGGGAATTGTCATAACAATAATAACTAAGGCAATTGGGGAGGCAACAACCAAAGCGGGTTGAACAACAATCAAGGAAAACGGGGTTCGGGCTCTCAAAGGCCCCTGATATATCAACAGCTGAGCAACCCACCTCCTTATCCTTCCCATGGTCCTAGTTCTTCCAACAATGAAATGGCCCGTATTGAGAACATGTTCAAGCAAATAATAGAGAAGAATGGATTCTGATGCCTAACTTGCATCATACAACACATTGATCCGCAATCTAGAGGGGCAAATGGGTCAAATCTCTCAAGCATTAAATTCTCGTCCTAAGAGGGCACTACCAAGTGACAGGGTGGTGAACCCGAAGGGTGGGAACAATACGGGGCATGCCATGGCCATTCTACAAGAAGTGGAAGAGGTGGGAATGCACCCACCTCAAGTGAAAGGCAACTTGTGGATGATGAGCAAGTGGTATACGAAGAGGAGATCCCATCCAATGCAGTGCAAGCAAATGATGAAGTGCGGATTGATATATGATACGGTGGAAGAGACTCAAGAGGGAGTGAACTCGTCTAGGGAACATGTTATTGACTTACCGCAACCGGTAGTGCAAAAGACTAAGGCACCATTGCCTAAGCCACCTCCTCCATATCTCAAAGGCTCGCCAAGCAAAATGGCGAGGATCAATTCAAAAAGTTAATTGATATGATGAAGAGTCTCTGGTATAAATCAGCCATTAGTTGAAGCCTTGGAGCAAATGCCCGGTTATGCAAATTTTATGAAGGACTTGGTGATAAAGAAACGGTAGATGAATTTTAAAACTATCAAAGTCACTCATCAAGTGAGTGCAATTGTGCATTTGATGGCTCCTAAATTGGAAGAACCCGATGATTTCACAATCCCTTATACCATTGGATGTGCTAAGTGTGCCAAAGCTCTTTGTGATCTTGGGGCGAGTATCAATTTGATGCCCTATTCGATTTTCAAGACATTGGAAATTGGACAACCAAGACCCACATCTATGAGATTACAAATGGCCGATCGTACAATGAAGAGACTGTTGGGAGTGATTGAAGATGTATTGGTTCGTGTTGATAAGTTCATTCTCCCCACAGATTTTGTTATTCTTGATTGTCAAGTGGACTATGAGGTGCCGATTATTCTTGGAAGAGCTTTCCTTGCTACGGGGAAGGCTCTTGTTGATGTGGAACCCAGAGAACTCGCTTTCTGGGTGGGTGATGAAAAGGCGGTGCTCCACGTGTGCAAAATCTATGAGGCAACCGAATAGCTATGAAGTGTGTTCATTCGTGGACTTGGTGACCGATGTGATTATTGATGATACAAGTGCCACGATTAATGTGGGTGATATGTTGGATGCTGTCTTGCTCAACTTTGATGATGACGAGATGGATGGCTTCATGGAATGTGTGAATTTTTTGCAAGGAATGGGGTCGTATAACTATGCACCCCGAAAACTTTCCTTGGATCTTGAAAATTGGAAAACTCCTCCTACAAATCCTTCAATTGAAGAGCCTCCTACCTTGAAATTGAAGCCATTGCCTCCACATCTTAGGTATAAATTCCTTGGCCATTGTTCTTCTTTACCGGTTATTCTTTCCTCTTGCTTGACTAACGTGTAGGTTGACTCTACATTGGCGGTGCTCCACAAGAGGAAGAAAGCTATTAGGTGGACTTTGGCGGATATTCGGGGAATAAGCCCCGCATTTTGCATGCACAAGTTTAACTTGGAAGAAGGCGCCAAACCCTCCATTGAACATCAAAGGAGACTCAATGAAGCCATGTAAGACGTGGTCAAAAAGGAGATCGTCAAGTGGTTAGATGTCTTGTCTATAGTTCCAATAGTTCGTGGACTTCTTCGGTGCAATGTGTCCCAAAGAAGGGGGGGCATAACAGTGGTCACCAATGACAAGAACGAGTTGATTCCCATAAGAACGGTGACCGGGTAGAGAGTGTGTATGGACTAATGCAAACTAAACAAAGTCACAAGGAAAGACCATTTTCCACTCCCCTTCCTTGACCAAATGCTTGATAGGTTGGCCGCCCGTGCTTTCTATTTCTTTTTAGATGTATATTCGAGCAATAACCAAATCGTTATAGCCCCAGAAGATCAAGAGAAAACAACTTTCACTTGTCCCTATGGCACTTTCGCTTTCAAGCGGATGCCATTTGGCTTATGCAATGCACCGGGACTTTTCAACGCTGTATGATGGCTATCTTTATAGATATGGTAGAAGATACCTTGAAGTCTTCATGGATGATTTCTCGGTAGTCGGGGATTCCTTTGATGATTGTTTGGAAAATTTGGATAGAGTATTGGCAAGGTGTGAAGAAACGAACTTAGTGTTGAATTGGGAGAAATCCCATTTCATGGTCGAGGAAGGCATTGTCCTTGGCCACAAGATCTCAAAGAATGGCATAGAGTCGACAAGGCGAAGATAGAGGTGATTTCTGAACTTCCACCTCCATCTTCGGTGAAAGGCGTGCGAAGTTTCTTGGGTCACGTGGGGTTCTACCGGTGCTTCATAAAGGATTTTTCTAAAGCGATGAACCCATTGTGCAAGCTCTTACAGCAAAATTCTAATTTTCACTTCAATGATGATTGCATGAGAGATTTTCAATTGCTAAAATTCAAGTTGACAACAACTCCCATTATCACCACTTCTAATTGGAGTATTCCTTTTGAGCTCATGTGCGATGCTAGTGATGTAGCGGTTGGAGCAGTTTTGGGGAAACATATCAATAAGATTTTTCATCCGGTCTACTATGCTAGTAAGACCATGAATGATGCCCAAGTCAATTACACCGTTACAAAGAAAGATCTCCTTTCCATTATGTTTGCAATTGAGAAGTTCTGCCCGTACTTGATGGATGCAAAGGTTATTGTTCATACGGATCATGCGGCACTTCGTTACCTTATGAGCAAGAAAGATTCAAAATCTCGGTTGATGAGACGAGTGCTATTGTTGCAAGAGTTTGATATTGACATCCAAGATCGAAAAGGGAGTGAAAATCAAGTGGCGGACCACTTGTCTCATTTGAGGAGGGGAGGCCGCATGATGGCCTTGAAATCAATGACTCCTTCCCCGACGAGCAACTCTTGACTATTTCAATGAAGGAGGTTCCATGGTTCGCCGATCTAGCAAACTTCCTTGTGTGTGGAATCATCCCGATTGAGTTCTCTTCAAATCAAAGAAAGAAGTTCAGATGGGATTGTCAATATTATTATTGGGACGAGCCTTACCTCTTCTGGATTTGCGCGGATGGGATAATTAAAAGATGTATACCGGATGAAATGTTATTCATGAGGCTTGCCATTCTTTGCCTTATGGTGGTCACCATGGCGGAGCAAGAGCGGCGGCTAAAGTGCTAAGTTGTAGTTTCTATTGGCTCACTCTCTACAAAGATGCAAGTGATATGGTAAAGAGATGTGATGAATGCCAACAGGCCGGCGGAATCTCGAAGAAGAATGAAATGCCTCTCACTACCATTTTGGAGATCGATATCTTAGATGTGTGGGGTATTGACTCCATAGGTCCTTTTGTGAGTTCTTGTGGAAACACCTACATCTTGTTCGTGGTTGATTATGTGTATAAATAGGTTGAGGTCGTTGCTCTACCCAACAGTGAAGCGAGAAGTGTGGTGGCGTTCTTGAAGAAGAATATTTTCACAATATTTGGTACTCCGCGGGCCATCATAAGCGATGGGGGGTAGCATTTTTGCAACAAGGCTTTTGACACTTTGCTTAGCAAGTACGGTGTCACTCATAAAGTTACGACTCCCTATCATCCTCAAGCTAGCGGTCAAGTGGAAGTCTCCACCGAGAGATAAAAAGTATCTTATCCAAAACAGTGAATGCTAACCGGATGGATTGGTCAAAGAAGCTTGATGATGCACTATGGGCTTATCGGACAAATTACAAAACTCCTATTGGGATGTCTCCATACCGATTGGTGTTTGGAAAGCTTGTCATCTTCTGGTGGAACTTGAGCATAAAGCCACGTGGGCTTTAAAGAAGTTGAATCTTGATTGGGATGCAGCCGCTAACTTACGGATTGCACATTTGAATGAATTGGGTGAGTTCCGGTACCATGCATATGCAAGTTCGTCTTTGTACAAAGAAAGAATGAAGTACCTTTATGAAAAATACATCCGAAACAAGGAGTTCAATGTGGGCGATCTTGTGCTATTATTCAACTCATGATTGAAGATGTTTTTCGGAAAGTTTAAATCTAAATGTAGTGGTCCCTTTGAAATTGTGGGTGTGACACCTTTTGGTGCATTTGACTTGAAGAACAAAAATAATAAGATATTCCGAGTCAATGGTCACTAGGTGAAGCATTATTTGGGACAAGCTGATGATGGCCACGTGGTGGTAATTATTCATATGAAGTAATAGTAATCTGCGTCGTGCCGCGACATCAAATCAGGTGCTTCTTGGGAGGCAACCCATGTTTCTTTCTTCTTTTTCTTTTCTTATTTTGTAGATAGGTGTTGTTTTTGTGCTAACTAGATTTAAGTGTGTTGCAGGAATGAGTGTGCTTTATAGGAACTGTGCTCAGAAAAATTGGCTAAATGTGGAAAAAGTGCAAACCGCATATGTATTGTGTGGACCGCACAATTATGAGTGCTACAGCAGAAGGCAACTACGGCCGCACAATTTCAGTGAGGACCACACAACTCGGAAATGGAGAATGCAAACTCTCGAAAATTTGATCTGTCAAAGAAATGGCCAATCTGTGGCCGATAATCAAATTCAGCGGTCCACAGCCAATATCTGCGGTCGCACCCTAAATTATGCGAACCGCATATCGTCAAGGGCATTTGAGCCCCCAGGTAAAAGAGTGCGGACCGCAAAGGGAATTCTGCGGCCGCACTTCTCACTTGTCCCTCAGACCTATTCGTTAACTATAAATAGTAACCTTAAGGGCTATTGTACATTTTTTTTTCCTCTGTGAGCACTTTAAGCTCTAACACTTGAAAATCGTCTGTTCAATCTTCTGCCACACTAAATCCACATCTGTGATTACTTATCTGCATTACTTCATATCTAGTATGTTTCAATTACTCATAGAATATTTTAATTTTTAGTTTAATTTATAATATTTAGGTAGTTTTAGGCCATTTATCAATATATTTCAATTTTACTACCATGTGAGGTTTAAACTGTGTTTGGTTAACTGATAATTACTCTGTGGGGAATGGATGATGTGTTTTTCATGCTTAATTGTTAATACCATGTCGTATTTGTGCTAAAAGTGAACAACCCTAGAAAGTCTGCTTGTAATTATTTGAAGTCTGGAGCTGCACAAGTAATTGTCCGGTCCGAAGAAGTTAAGACTACGGTACTGTAAATAAGGCTGAATCTGCGATCGCACTTGAAATTGTGCGGTCCGCAGAAATCCTATCGCGGCCGCACAAAAGTGAGTGCGGCCACTGAATAACGTAATCTCTGTCATCAAAGAGTTTCGACTTTTGGGATATCTAATGTGCGGCCGCAATGATAAAAGTGCAGACCGCACTTCACATCTCCGGTCGCACTAATAATTGTGCGGACTGCAGTTCCATTTCCGCGGCCGCAAGTTCAAATTGTGCAGCCCGCACAACCTAGTCTGTGGCCCACTTGAAATTGTGCGGATCGCACTTCCCCAACCTGCACTTATGCTTTACACTTTGTTATACTGTATGTTTAAAATTGAACCACAACTAACTGCAGCTATTGCTTGTTATATAAAATGGTTAGATCTCGTGGCTGTGGTGACATTTCAAAGGGGAGGGGTGAACCTCGCAGGGGTCGAGGCAAGAGTACTTTACCCCTCGCCCTCCAAATGATAATCTCAAAGAAGACTACAGCCGGTCGAGAGAGAAATGCTGATCCCTCTGAATCCAGTTCTTATGCCCCGTCTGGGAAGCATCAGAGGGCAACTCGGTTCAAGAGATGTTGGTTGTCCAATCAAAGCCATCAGGAAGGTATCAACTCCGGGACGAGCATTCCACTACACATAGCACCTCCGAGGATTAGAAAAGTGCTAGTTAGGCTTCCGAGCCCTCTTCCACACCTGTCCTTGAGGCACCAGCTACTATAGTTCATGATATCCTAGATGATGACCGAGGGGGAGATACGACAGTTGCCAGCCTTGAGAGGTCGAAGAAGAAAGAGGTTTGGGAGGACTGTTTTGTCAGTCTAGCTTCCTTCACCAGATTCCATGGGTGGTGGCCGGTGAGATCGTTCACTCTTGAGCGGCAGTTCCAACTCAAAGATCTTAACAAGTACAATCCAATAGTGTTGAGACAGTTTCGAGAGATGAAGGGGTGGATGTAGTTCTACCACACTGAACTCCTATTTGGGGTTTGAGGATGTGGAGCCGGCACAGTACTTGGAGAAGCTGGCGTTGGGTGATGCAGTTCGCCCATGTATAGCTGAGCTTCTTGCAGCTCCGGGGTCACCACCACCATGGATCACTACAGGGGTTCCTATTCAGCGGAACACCCTAAACTTTGAGGTGAAGGGATGGCAGACCTTCGTATGCAGTAGACTAGACCCGTGCTAGAATGAAACCAACCTACCTATTCCACGGGCAATGATAGTCGCCACTATTATGGCTGGGCACCCGATCAATGTGGGTGTCATGATGTTAACCAACATGGCAGTGGTCACCACGCAAGCTGATACCTCCTACCTGTACCCTAACACCATCACTGAGTACCTTACGGATGCACGGCTAGAGCCCAGAGATTTTAACATGAAGGTTCGAGCGAAGAAGCCCTTCTCTTGGTATTCTCTGATGGATGCCCACAACTCGAAGAGAAAGGGTCAAACGACTACCACCGTAGGCCAGTCTGACGAGCTATTGGTGGTGGTTACAGAGACAGCTGATATGCCATCCACTTCAGCAGAGCCTTCTACCAGTGCAGCTGCCATGCCTCCACCTTTAGCCTCAGTGCCTCCCAGCTCGGCTTTGAAGCCGGTGCCTATGCCTTCTGCTCCACTTACTGCGCTGCGAGTCTCCCAGACACTGGCGAGCCTCAACAACTGGATGCAGATAGCTACTGCAAAGTTGTTTGACATATCCGGTTAGGTTGCAGCATAATTATCTATTCTGACGCCCCAGATCCCCCCACAGTTGAAGAAACCTTGAAGAAGCTCTTGGACAACCAGAACACAATTATGACCACTCTGGTACAGCATGGGTCAGTCAAAGAGGAGCTGGGAAAGGAATTGAAAAAGATGTGGAAGTCCCAAGCTTCCAAAAAGTCATTGGACAAGCTCTGGCGACAAGTTACTAAGATTGCAGTAGACGGAGACATTTCATTTGATATGCTGATAGACCCGCACCACCCAGGCCTAGATCCTACAGATCCTACAGCACCAGCTAGCCAGCCTGAGGAGCCAGACACTGATGCTGACACTGCCGAGGAGTGTGTCAGATATTCACCAACCCATCTACTCCCAGACTTGAGGATGATGAGATCCAATTGGATGAGGCTGTGGTCGGTGCCACTGCTGGGGACACAGAGATGGCCACAGAGCCATAGAGAGTTTTCTTCACTCTCACCTTTCTTTTACTCTTATGTTGTTAAGCATTGGGGACAATGCTTATTTTTATTCGGGGGGTGGAATTTCTTTGACATCTTGATGATTATGTATTTTGATAATTATGAGGCAATTGGCCTGTAATTAACTTATTACTATTTTCTTCTTCTTTCTCATCATGTATATATTCTCTCTTATCTCTCATTCTGTGTATTCATTACGCTTTCAATAGTTTGCCTTGTAGCTTCTTTATCTTTATGTTTGTTTTCTTTTTGAATTAGTAGCTTCTTTTTTATTGAATAACTTCTTTCTATGTTTTAGTGGATAATAAAACCTTTAGTTTTCTTAATGCCATGGTTCTTTCTGAAGGTAGTTTTTGTATGAACCGGGTGACTCTTTCCAACGATGGATGGTGTGACAACCTTCTTAAGGAATTGAGTCCGTTTTTGGTGTTTAGGTAATAATAGTAGTAGTAATGAATAACAAAGCCTAATTGAGTCATGCTCGAAGAGTTAAACATGCTTCACTTGGTACCAACACACTTAACTGCATGCTTATGATTAAAAACAAGGTTATCGGAAAGAAATAGCTCTAGTTAATGACCTTGTGACTCTTGTGTTGACTTAGGCTATCATCGAGTGGTTTAATCGAAGCATAGTGATTTTCAATCTTGAATATGGTCATTGTGGGCCCTCGACTCTATCCTCTTTAAAAATCCAGCCGCGTAAAAGGTGAGATGTTGTTGTTGCAAGTCCAAGTACTCGTGCTAATGATCTAGAACTTGCCTCGAGTGTATTTCTAGGCAAAATTTAAAGTTTTTCTTGGCTTGAGAAGTGATAGTAGGCTCTCCTTTACCTGCTTGAAATTTCCATTGCTCACCAATGTTGTTATCCCTAGCCAACCCATTTGAGCCTTGAACCTTTCTCATTTGATAACCATGTTACAACCCTTTACCCGTTTTGTAGTGACCCTCTCTTGGGACCCGAGCTTTCCTAACACTCTTGTGAAACAATTGGCTAAAAACATAAGTTTGGAACCTGAAAGAGGTATCAAGGCACAAAAAGAGAAAATAAATGAAGAGAAGGAAAGGCGGGAAAAGGAAAGAACAAAAATAAAAATGCAAAAAGAAAGCGAATAAGTTGAGGAGTTGAAGGGATCCAAAGAGAAGTAATGATGCAAATCATGGAGAAATCAAAGAGGGAGAAAATGAATGCCATGATCAAGAAAAAGTGATGTTAAGTCTCTCTAGTCCCCCAAAGGAAAAGAAAATGCCTCAAAGAGCTAGCAAAGCATGAGCCGAAAAAAGAAAATAGAGTT
This sequence comes from Nicotiana obtusifolia, assembly GCA_002018475.1. Classification (NCBI taxonomy): domain Eukaryota; kingdom Viridiplantae; phylum Streptophyta; class Magnoliopsida; order Solanales; family Solanaceae; genus Nicotiana; species Nicotiana obtusifolia. Next base: position 35,922 of record MCJB01034736.1, on the reverse strand, counting down.
CTTAAGGAAAGATGAACCAGCTCTATCATAGTATATCCAACCTTAGTCCAAAAGCCTTCAATGCATTCCTAAAAATCTCAACGTAATTTCAAGCCGAGTGAGCTTACATTAGTGGTGATTTATGTGCTAGGTAAGACTATGGTACTTAAAGTCGTACTTGTGACATTCCCTTGAGAGAGATGATGAACCTTTCGCAAATCCTTGGTTTAAGTGCTAAATTCTTAAGTGAGATAGTCAAACGGAGAGTAGAGAAGGAGGAGGATTTTGGGATCCACAATGACTTACATGAAAGATCGAGCTTCCTTGACGAATAAAGTCAACTCTTGATGCTCAAGTGTCACTTTAGAACTATTTGTGCTTAAAATTTTAACTTGTTGCCTTGTTGATAATTCATAAGTGGTGTGGGTAATTATTGGTCTCAATTGATGTGTGAATGACTCATTGTGATTTGTTGGAATGGCTCTTAACTAGTGGAGGTGATAACCACTTTATTTGCTTGAGGACAAGCAAAAGCTTAAGTTTGAGGGAGTTGATAAGTAGGGATTTTGACTACTTATTAACTCCTTTTAGCTTTCGTTTTAGTCCAAAAGTATTTAATTGTGTTCCCAAAAACTGATGAAATGTGCTTAGTTGCAGGAAGATTGGAAGATGAACTCCTGATGACTTATTCCAGACCTTATTCCTTCGCATGCTTCTAAGGCTCGAACTCGTTACTAAGTACGAGAGCTCTAATGTCATTCAAACCTGAAAGCGGATGCGAGAAAGATCTCAAAAATCTGCTTAGGGTCAGATTGGACTTTATCTTCCTACAGCTCCTGCTGAAGGCTGCTTTGTTTGGGATGGCATGCTCTTGTTGTCTTCTTGCTGTTGCGGCCTCAATAAAATTCTGGCTATCCTCTCTTTTCTTTTGCGTGCGGCCCGTGATGTTTTGATGAAATACAACTCAAGAAGGATTAATCTGAACTCAAGGACAAAAAAGGGCACACAAGCTCAAAAGTTTGGACCACAGAATATCATCTACAGCCACAGGTTATAGAGGAAAACCCATCAGAGACTGATCCAAAGTGCGGTCCGCACATGAATTTTGCGGCCGCAGAAGCTGGGTCAGTGCAAAGTTCAGAGAATATGCAATTCAAGTCCAGCAAAAGTGTTGTTGCACATGTAAAAGTGCGGACCGCAGAAGAGCAAGGTGCGGCCACACATGTAAAAGTGCGGACTGCAGAAAAAGTGCAGTGTGGCCGCAGATCAGAATTATGCGGCTGCAGACATCCAATCCTATCAAGCTGAAGAAAAGTGCGGATCGTGCATGGAATTTTGCGGCTGCAGAACATCCGAAAGGGAATTTTTGTCCGAAATTTCCAGCCCTGTATAAATAGACAAGTTTCACATTTTTAGGTTAATTTTTTACATCAGCAGCTACAGTAGTCGTTTCTCTGTACTTCTTTTAGTAGTTTTTCATATTTTGAGCTATTTTAACATAGATTTTATCATTTGAATCTTGCAATATGACTTTAATTATCATTTCTTCTTCTTTTCGTTCAATCTCAAACATGAGTAGCTAGGTTTTTACTAGGGTTGTGACCCAACCCTAGTGTATAAAGTTAATGGGTGTTTGATTTATTGCTTGTTTATGGTTGGGTGTTTATTATTTAGCCTTGTTCTTGCTATTATTTGACGAATTAATGGTTGCAAACATTAGTTCATGCCTATTTGACTTGGTCTCTACTTAAGAAAGAGAGACTTAGTCTAGGAGAACTTGGCTAGCACGAAATTGGGTCAATCGAAGAGGTTGATAAACCCAATTAAAGGGTTGAACCTAGAAATAGTAAAACCCGACTTGAGCTTTTTATCAACCGTTTTGTTCAATACCCATTTGGACTTGAGAAAGCCAAATTGTGCAAAATCACTCTCTGACCGAGAGGTATTGAGTGGATAACCAAGTGTTGATAGCTATAATACATCCCGACCAATAAAACAAGCTTTAAAGTTTACAACTCGTTAGGCAAACACCTAGGAGAAGGTCATACCCCTAGGTCTTTTACAACATTTGAAAAACAACAAAAATAATTTCCTAGTTCTATTTCTTAAATTACAGTTTTAGTTTAAATTAGAATTTAAAATAAACCAATTTTTGCGGAAGTGCAAAATTAGGTATACAGACTCACAAGCTAAGATATGTATTACTAATACACATAGCTCCCTGCGAAATTCACCCCGACTCTTGTTGGGTATTACTATTGCATCGACCCTTTTCATAACCTTGAATAGAAGAGTAAAATTGGACGAGATCATCCGCTCCGACTGTCTATCGGTCTGCAAATGAAAGGCTGTGTTGAGCTCAACCCGTCGACATTGACCCAAACTGCATCAAACTTCCTCAAAGTCCACGGAAACCCAACTACAAAGTCCATCGTGATGCGCTCCCATTTCCACTCAGGTATAACCATCTACTGAAGGAGGCCACCTGGCCTCTGGTGCTCATGCTTAACCTGCTGGCAACTTAGGCACCTTGCTACATACTCAACTATGTCCTTCTTCATCTGCCGCCACCAATAATGCTGTCTCAGGTCGCGATACATCTTCGTAGCACCTGGATGTATAGAATACCAAGAACTGTGTGCCTCCTCTAGAATCTTCTTCCTCAATCCATCAATATTAGAAACACATAGACGACCCCGTAGTCGCAGAATACCATCCTCACCAATAAGAACCTCCTTGGAACCACCTTGAAGTACCTTCCCCTAAGAACCAACAAGTGCGGATCATCGTACTGATGAGCCTTTCTGCTTGGATAATAAAGACTGAGAGGCGACGCATGCAAGAACTCGACTATGTTCGGAAATGTACAACCTCACAAGTCTGTTAACCGAGGATTGAACGTCCAAAGCCAATGGCCTCTCCTCTGCTGAAATGAATGCCAAATAACCCATACTCTCAACCTTTCTGCAAAAGGCATCCGCAACCACATTCGCCTTGCTCGGATGACAAAGGATGGTAATATCATAGTCCTTTAGTAACTCAAGCTGCCTGCGCTACTTAAAATTCAGATCCCTCTGCTTGAACAAATGCTGCAAGCTGCGATAATCAGTGTAAACATCACAGGACACCCCATAAAGATAATGCCTCCAGATCTTGAGAGCATGAACTATCACAACCAACTCTAAATCATGGAGGGGTAATTCTTCTCGTGGGGCTTCAGCTGATATGAAGCATATGTAATAACTCGCCCCTCCTGCATCAATACATAACCCAGGACAATGCGTGAAGCGTCGCAACACATATTATACATCCCTGAACCAGAAGGCAACCCTAACACCGATTTTGTAGTCAATGCGGTCTTGAGCTTCAGAAAGCTCGCCTCGCAATCATCGGACCATCGGAGCGCAGCAACCTTCTACGTCCATCTAGTCAAGGGTGATGTAATAGATGAGAAGCCCTCCACAGATCGGCGATAATAACCTGCTAGCCCCAAGAAGCTCCTAATCTCAGTCACTGTGGTAGGACGAGGCCAACTCTGGACTGCTTCAATCTCCCTAGGATCCACCTTAATACCCTCGCCTGATACAACATGCCCTAAGAAATCCATAGAATCTAACCAAAACTCGCACTTAGAGAACTTAGCATATAGCTTCTGTTCCCGTAAGGTCTGAAGCACAACTCTCAAATGTTGCTCGTGCTCATCTATGCTACGTAAGCACATCAATATGTCATCAATGAAGACAATGACAAATGAGTCAATATATGGCCTGAACACTCGATTCATCAAATCCATAAACACCACTGGGGCGTTGGTCAAGCCGAATGACATCACCAGAAACTCATAGTTGCCATATCTAGTCTGGAAAGCCGTCTTCGGAACATCCGAATCACGAATCTTCAGCTGATGATACCCCGATCTCAAGTCGATCTTAGAGAACACCCTAGCACCTTACAACTGGTCAAACAAATCATCAATACGCGGCAACGGGTACTTGTTCTTAATGGTAACTTTGTTCAATTGGCGGTAATCAATGCACATCCACATAGTCCCATCCTTCTTCTTCATGAACAACACCAATGCACCCCAAGGAGATAAACTCAGCCTGAGGAACCCCTTTGCTCGCAAATCCTCAAGTTATTCCTTCAACTCTTTTAGAGCCATGCAATATGGTAGAATAGAGATAAGCTAGGTATCTGGATCCAAATCAATACAAAAATCGATATCACGATCAGGTGGCACGCCTGGTAGATTATAAGGAAACACATTGGAGGACTCCCGCACCATGGGCACTGAATCAATCGTCGGAGTCTCTCCAGCAGTATCCCAAACATAAGCTAGATAAGCCAAACAACCCTTCTCGACCATGTGTTGAGCCTTCAGGAAAGAGATAACCTGACTAGATGCACTGACAGATGAACCCTTCCACTCCAATCTAGGCAACTCTGGTATCGCCAAGGTAATAGTCTTGGCATGGCAATCAAGGACGGCATAGTACGGAGACAACCATTCCATGCCCAGGATGACCTCAAAGTCAGTCATATCGAGCAACAGAATATCTTCTCTAGTCTCATAACCATATAAAGTCACAAAACAAGATGGTAAATCTAATCTACAACAACAGAATCACCCACTGACATGGACACATATACAGGAGTACCCAAGGACTTGCGGGGAACACCTAGAAAATGAGCAAACAGAGATGAAACATATGAATACGTAGACCTGGATCAAATAGTATCAAAGTATCACTACCGCAGGTAGAAATAATACCTGTGATCACGGCATCTGAGGCTACTGCATCTGGTCTGGCTGGAAAGGCATAGAATTTAGCTGGAGCGCCACCTAACTGGCCTCCACCTCTAGGACGGCCCCTATCCACCGGCCCTCTGCCTCTGGGCGATCGGACGGTTGGTGCGGTAATCATGGGCTAATGATCCTCATGTACAGCCTTGCCCCGAAGCCTGGGGTAGAATTTCCTCACATGACCAAGATCCCCATACTCGAAATAACCTCTCGATATTGGAGATGACTGACTTTGGGGACCTGAACTCCCACTGGAGGAACCCTGAATAGCCAGTGGACGGTAGGAGCTCTCTAGAATGGCGCTGAAATAGGGCCGCACTTGAGCACTCCAAGAAGGCTTCGGTGCTGGATACGTGGGCTTGCTAGACTGGCCTCTCACAAACGGACCTCTGCCCCTAGACTGAGCACCACTAAAACCTCTAGAATATCGAAACTGCTTGTCCCTCAGCATTTTCTCTCTGCCTTGCTGGCGAATACCCTCGATCCTCTGAGCTATCTCCACAAACTACTCGTACGGAGTCCCTATCTCAACCTCTCGAGCCATAGTGACCTGGATACCATAGTGCAAACCCGCAATAAACCTCCACACTCTCTCTGCATTAGTGGGGAGTATCATAAGTGCATGGTGAGACAACTCAGAGAATCTCGCCTCATAGTCGACCACAGACATCTGACCTTACTGGAGCCGCTCGAGCTGACCCCGTAACTCTTCTCTCTAAGAGAGTGGGATATATCTCTCCAGAAAGAGGTGTGTGAACTGGTCCCAAGTCAAGAGACGAGAACCTGCTGGTCTGCTGAGAAGAAAGGACTGGCACCATCTACGGGCCTTGCCCTCCAGCTGAAAGGTGGTAAAGCCTACCCCGTGGGACTCCAATATCCTTATATTGTGCAATTTGTCCCTGCAATGATCGATAAAGTCCTGGGGGTCCTCATGTCACTCACCGCCAAAGGCAGGAGGATGTAGCCTGGTCCATCTATCTAATTGCTTTTATGGCTCGCCGGTCGTGGCTGGTATGGGCTCTGGTATAGTCGGTGCAACTGGCTGAGCTCCGGCCATGGGTAGTGGACCTAGGGTCTGATATACAGTAGTTGCATGCCCTGGAGCCTGAGCGATAGGGGTCTGTGCTCCCTCCCACTTAAGAGATGGATGGGCTTGCTGGAAATAAACCAGCCAGCATCATGGAGTCCATAAACCGCAGCATACGGCCCATGACCTCCTAGAATCCTGGTGCGGACATGAAATCCGCTAGGGCCAACTCTGCTGCAGGTACCTCACCCTACTCCTCATTAACAGGATCCTCCGCTTGATCGACTGGTGGCACAATTGGAGTAACTCTAGGACGCCCTCGTCCTCTAGCACGAGCTGGAGCTCATCCTCGGCCTCTGCTCAGCCTCTAGCAACAAGGGGAGCAGCTTCTCCACAGTCGGGTACATCTGCCGCGTGCGTTCTCACCATCTGTGAGAGAATAAGAGTAGTGGAAAATTACAGTAAGGTAAAGAATAAACTAATGAGAGAGTAAATATAGTGGAATAAATACTCAAAATCATAAAGTGTCTATTAGAATACTCCCAAAACCTGGTGTCACAAGTGCATGAACAATTAGTAGAATATAGAAACCACCTTTGCTACTGTCAGAAATAAGATAGACAGAAAAGTAAGTACAAAGAGAGACTAAGGGTGCTGCCGAACGGACACTGAGAGCAGCTCACCACTAAGTCTCGGGGTAACGGGCATGCGCGCCTGAATGACTGCCAGATGCACCTGCCTCATATCCTGCACGATTAGTGTAGAAGTGTAGCATGAGTACATAAACAACATGTACCCAGAAAGTATCTAGTCTAACCTCGAAGAAGCAGTGACGAGGGGGCGACATCGACACATACTATGGGCCAATAAATAGAGTACGAAAATTCTATGTAGGCATGGAATATATCAACAATAATAACACAATAACAAACATTAAATAAGTGATTCTTTAACTAGAAGTCAATTTAAAATTAGCCCATACTAGCTTCAACAAATACGGGCCATCAAGTAAACTACAATTTATCAAGTCATGGAAGTAATATCAAGTGTGATCGGACTCCGAGCATTAACACGCACGATTTATTGTCGAGGTCGTTCGGCCCGATCCAGAATAATGGTTCACTACCGAGGGTCAATCCGCACGAACCATAGATGCATCTACTATACTGTCGAGGCGTTCGGCTCCATAAGAAGAGAGAATACTCTACGAACATCTGATTTAAGGGCTATCACAAAACTAATACACAAGGAGGCATATTTTTTATCAACGGTCAAGTAACCCGCCAAAACTCCAAGTAAGTGAAGTTCGGTCTTTACGAATCCTTTATCAAGTTTCAATATGATTTAAGCACTTAAATTAACAAGTAGAGTGCAAACAGTACAAGTATTTCATGATAGGGTTCTAAAACTACCCGGACATAAGCATGATTTGTAGCAACACACGGACGCTCGTTACTTCGTGTGTACGTAGAACCCGCAATTAGAAGCAAATAGTAATTTAAAACAGCTATGGGGTAAATTCCCTCTTACAAGGTTAGGCAAAAAACTTACCTCATTCCAAAGTCCACTTTTCGATCCCCAATTCACTCTAAAATCCTCAAGTCGATGCCGAACAATCCGAAACTAGCCAAATATTATATAAATTAATCGATATATGCTTAAAAGTCCATAATTTAGTCCCTAGACTAATTACCCAACCCAAATTGGATGATTCCTAAAACTCTCCCCTGGGCTCACGTGCCCGGATTCTGGAAATTTCCAAAGATAAATGTTACCCATAACCTTACGAATCCAATATATAATTTTTACTCAATTCCTTAATCATTTTCTTGTCCAATTCCATTTTTATCAAAACCTAGGTTTTTCAACTAAGCCCATAAGTTTTACAATTTTAGGTTAAGAATCTACCCAAAATCCGCGTATTAAACACGCATTAAGTAGTAATTACTCACCTCACGAGGATAGGTGAAAAATCTCTCTCGAAGAGCTCCACAATCGACCACCCCAAATGAAAATGAGAGAAAAATAACCTAAGTTTGATATAAATGCACCCTTACCGCCCCAGCGATTTTCGCACCTGCGGAAGAATCACCGCTTTTGCGGGACCGCTCCTGCATCGCTTGTCCGCATCTGTGGAATATGCACGGCCCATGACCGTTCACATCTGCGGCCATGTCCCCCATTTACGAGCCCGCTTCTGCAGCTCACCTCGCGCACCTGCGACTATGGCCAGGCTTTCTCTCCGCATCTGCGGACCCTCCATCGCAGAAGCGAGTTCGCTTCTGTAGAAAATGTTTTGCTTCTAGAGACCTCGCTCACTCCTCTCCATTTCACTTCTGTGACCAATGCGCCGCACCTATGGTGCATCTCTTGCGGCCATCCCCACCGCAAGTGCGAACGCCCCAAATGACTGCCCCTTCAACTCTTCTCCAAAGAGAAATTAAGCTCTGTCGACCCTCTGAATCCTACACGGGGACTCTGGGGCTTCGACCAAACATACCAACAAGCTAGTAAACATAAAACGGACTCGCTCGAACCCTCCAAACGTGTAAAACAACACCAAAACTAAGAATCACGCCCCAAAATCAAATCGAATCAACTTATGAACTTCAAGTTCTTCCAACTTACTCCGAACGCACCGAATCACACTTAAGCTACTCAGAATGACACCAAGTTTTGCGTGTAAGTCATAAATCACCATATGGAACTAATCCCAGGCTCAAAATCTCAAACGGACCTCGATAACACCAAAATCGACTCCAAACCAAATTTAAAGAACTTGAAAACCTTCAATGCGCCAACTTCAAATATTAAGCACCAAAACGCTCTTGGGTCATCCGAAACCCGATCCAGACATATGCCCAAGTCCAAATTCATCATACAAACCTATTGGGAGCGTCAAATCCCGGTTTCAAGGTCGTTTTCTCAAAACATTGACTCAAGTCAAACCTAACTATTATAAGTCATTATTAAGGAGCTAAGTGTTTTGATTTCAACCCGAACCCTTCCAAACCCAAACAAACCATCCCCGCAAGTCATAAAATAGTAAAAGAACATACAAGGAGTCTACATTAGGGGAACGGGGACCTAGAAAGCAAAACGACTGGTCGGGTCGTCACAGTGGAAATACTCTTGGGTTTATTGGCTTGCGTGACTTGGTTGAGTTAGGGAAGTTCAGTTATGATGACTTGGTGATGTGTGGACTGGCCTCGAAGAGTTCTTGATAGTGTCTACCACAGCTTGAGCTAGATGTCTACTACCGGCATAAGGAACCTGTTGCGTGTTATGATTTTCGCCTGGATAGGGTCACGAGTTCTAGACAGCATGGATGATTTCAAATGTTTATAAGAATGCTAGCATTATTTGATACCACCTAAGAAGGGTGTGCACTCCAGAAGGCGCACTATCTAGATTTTGCTTTGTGGCACGAAAGCATTATAGAAGTACTTCTCGTGGGCTGATCGTATCTGAGGAATGTGTCAGTTATTTGAGTAGTGTAGTTGTGATCGGATATGGAGATTCTAGTATTCTATGAATTTGAAGACTAAGAGGGTTCTCAAGGCAGATTGTTCCATGGCAATGATGAAGGTATGTTAAGAGGTTGGCAACTGATGGTATGTACTATAGATATGTTATTGTAGGCTTTTCGGAGGATGTCTACCTACTTTGGAAGGATCGGAATTGATTTGGAGGCTACTAGTAGGTCTAATAAGGATGTGTGTTCTAAATCGGGTCAAACTTATCTACTCAGCACAGTTATTGTGGAGGGGTATGTTATCAATTAGGGTGGATCACATTCGTGTTCTGATATTTATCATGAGATCCTCTCTTTTGCTGCGATGGGTTGTGATCTGTTAGTTATCTGCACACTGATGCAGTTATGTTTGGGCTTTGTAGCAAAATTCGACTCTTGGGTGTTGAATGGTTGATTGTGCCTTGGTTATGGTTTTATGGTATACAGTGATATCCATATCTCTATAGTTATGGTCACGCGTTTCATGTGTTTGATTTTGATATGCTTATGGTTGATGATTGTGAGTATCATGGCTCGACGTATTCTAGGTGGACCAGTGTCGGATTGGGTTATACATCGCAACGGTGTTATACTAGGATATGACCCTTTGTGCTTATTTCGTATGTTATGTTTCCCCTTGTGTGGTGGATTGATAACATTGTGCTTCGTGGTGGTATCTGTTGAGCTGGCGGGATGGATTCTTCATTTCCATTCTCTTTCCATCACTGGGTATATTTGAGTTATTGTTCGTTAGTGCACGGATTGCATGGTATGTGGCTCTAAGTAGGATTTGTGTGACGGGTCGGTCGAGTAGCTTGTACTAGATGAGGTGAGGTTATTGGGCCTAAAATGAGTTCCATCGGATTTGATTAAGGTATGTTTGCAAGAATTATGTCACTAGTCAGCTTAGATTTTGGGTATGGTGCTTATCGGGCAAGAGAGCTCCACGGCTTGTTAATCTGATGCATGGTTATGAGTTTTTGTATGTTTCTTTCATCATTGATAGTGTACGAAGTTTTAGAACAAGGCTTTAGTTGATATGAGGTTTGTTACTGGTGTTGGGTTGGTTATCGAGCAGCTACTGCAGTCAGAAGTTATTGCTATGAGTATTTGAGTTATGTAGTATATCATGTTATTATGTCTTGAGATATGATTATGGATTGATACAGCTTGTTCAGAGTTATACAGTGCATAGATAGAAGAATCGGGTCATATAATAAGTTCCGGATGTTGAGGATTTGGGTTTTAAGGTTTATGGACTAAGGTTGAAGTAAAGATCCTCTGTTAGGTGGTATTGTCGGGCTTATATGGATTGTGGTGACGTGGTATCACCCATGGTTATGTGTATGGTGAGGTTTTATGCCGATTTGATGGCTTTGGAACGACTCTTGGCACCTTCAAGGATGAACCTATGTTTAAGTGGGGGAGAATGTAACGACCTGGTCAGTCGTTTTGAGCTTTAGCATTCCATTCGGTGATTTGAGACTTTGAGTAGCTTCACATTATGTATTATGACTTGCATGTATTATCGTTTTCGGTTTTCGAGCGGTTCGGGATTGATTTGGAAGAACGGTTCTTGTTTTAGAAGCTGTAAGTTAGAAGAGTTGACCAAGATTTGACTTTTGGGTAAACGGACTCGGAATCAGGTTCTAATTATTCCAAAAGTTTGTATGATGAGTTTGGACATGTCCACAAAGTTTAGTTAAATTCCGATGAGTTTTGGATAAGTTTGGGTTGTATGGTGATTGTTTTCGGTTTCGACATCGATTTGAGCATAAAGGTTATCATATTGAGCAAATGGCCTTTGATTCGTGTTTCGACTAAACCATTATACCCGTATCATAATTTTGGAACCATAACAACTGAAATCATCAAGTTTCGACATCATATGAGGAATTTATGGTCATTTTACTAAGAATTGGGTTGTTAGATTTTTTTGAATTTAATTACGAAATTATCACTGAATTCGTATTTAAAAATCTGTATTATTTCCAAATACTGAAACCAACATATCTCCTTCATTATAAGGTCAAATGGAGTGATTCAAAAGTCTACCTTGACTGGAATTTCACGAGGAATCTGTTAGAGGTATCAAAAGCGAGTTTTGAGATCATTTGGCACAAGAAACGAGGTAGAACGGCTGGACATTTTTTGCTATTAATGTTGTTGGAGTTTTTCTCATCTTGAAAGTTTGGGATTGGGAGAATTCAAGGATGTTCTTCAAGTTTATTCCATGGGGTAAGTTCTAAACCATAACCTAAGTATTTCCTTTAATTATTTCCTTGGATTAAGCTTTAAATTCATGATTTTAATTGAAAACTCATTTAATTCTTTAAATCAAGGCCTAGGGTTATGTCCTAAATTTTAAAAATTGAAAATGAGTTAGAGGAGTTTATTTCTCGATTCCTTTTGGGGTCTTTTCTCCTATATCAGGAGAATAACATACTCGAATTTGGCGAATCTTGGAGGAGTATTTCGGGAGATATGGGACCCAACTAGTGTGGGTTGGACTCTTGGATTATGAACACCCAAGAGCGATATTTTGGCGAATTAGTTGAGCTATCGGACTCTGTTTGAGTCGCTTTTCGTTCCTGTGAGCTTTTATTGGCTCGGGCTTCGTTCAGGTAAGCTTGGATTCGGAATCTAAGGCGAGCCCGGCGTTGACTTTTGTTGACCTTTTCGGAAAAATGTAAAGATCATAGATTTATTTATTGTAATTGGTTTCTCTTGCATTGTTTGATGTTATTAAGTCATTTTTGGTTAGATTTGAGCAGTGTGGAGGCGAATCTTGGGGGAAAAGCTATTTCGGAGGCTTGAGTTGGCCTAGTTGAGATAAGTATCTTGCCTAGCTTTGTGTTGGGGAAACTACCCCTTAGGATTTGGGTTGATTGTGCTATATGTGTTATGTGAAAGTCGTGTACGCAAGGTGATGAATGGGTACACGGGTTATATGTGATATTTGACTGGTTTAGATTATCTAGACTCTTTCCATGCCTTTAATTGAATTGTCATAACATGTTATATCTCTCATTGTTAATCTACACTTACATGCTCTATTTGACGTTGTTAGCACTTGTTCTACCTCTTACTTGTTATTTTGCTCTTATATGCTTTAATTGAAGTTATTTCCTTCCTTATTGTCTTATTACCTCTTAATTATTGAATCACTTTTAATTGAAGTTGTTATTTTGTGGAATATCATCTTGTTGAGTTATTGGTGTTGAAGTTGTAATAGTCGTTATCACATTGAGGCGAAGTTGTTAATTGTTGAGATGCCTTTCCTTGTTGAGCATTCCATTCAATTTGTTATTGTTGAAATTCTTGTAACACATTGTGGTTGAGCCAATGGGCTACTTGTTGTGGTGTTGCTGACTTTATGGAAAGTTGTGGCATATGGGCACTTGTGGTGCAAGTTGTGATTGTGTTGTGATATTGATACGCATGCGGTGGTATAAAGATAGGGGTTGATACGCATGCAGTGAGATAAGGTGGGCTTGATACGCATGTTGCTAGTAGGGGAACTACTTGAAGCCACGCGGTGAGATAAGGTGGGCTAAAACGTGTATAGCTATTTCAGGGAAAATGATTTTCAAAACTAAATGTAAGGCTCGCGCGATGATATAAGGAAAGATTGTGATTGAAATTGTGAAATGTGAATACGAGGCGGTACCTCAGTTGTGATTTTTATTGTACATTTCATGTTGGAACGACTGGTAGATTTGAACGGTCATTGTTCTTCCTTCAATCATTCATCCGCATTTTGATTGTGTTTGGTTATTCGTTATTATCTTGGTGTTGGAACGATTGTGGTTTCTTGTATGAGTCATGCATTATACGTGATTTGTTGTGTTGCTTTAACATGCCAATATATGCCTCCGTTATAACTTGGTGAACTGGTTGTCAATGTAAATTTAATTGTGTGAGTCAGTATATCATATTCTGTTGAGTTGTTGGTAACATAATGGTTTAAATAAAAGAATTATTACCATTCTTTATTTTATGTGTCTCTTAATATAGAACTCGTTATTTCACTCGGTGCCTTATTATTCTAAATGGTTATCGCACTTTTACTAAAATTGGGTTCTCAAATTATAGGATCACCCTGTTAGATGTTTACCTTACTTAAAATTATTATCATATTTTTCTTTAACAAATTCTATATTTAATTCATTAATTTAACCGATGTTTTGCTTTGTAAAAAATGATACTTTTACTCAATTTTATTGATTTCTAAACTAAACCCGTCTTATACTCTGTTTCATACAAATTGTATATTATTTTACTTAACTTGGTTTCTAAAATAAACTCAATATTTCATTTGACACCTTACTTTATTCAATATTGTTATTATGTTTTATGGTGTTTTAAATATATCTTTTGTTCATCTAAATTAATATTTATCACGGTTGCAAAGTACATGGCAGCACGTGGGCACGAGGTGCCATATGTGTACAATTTGAAAATTATGGGCTATGACTTGTGGTTTATAAGGTGTGGTGCCTCAAGGTAATTCTTGTTGTAAGTCCATGCATTGGGAGTGATTTGATTATTTGAGTTGTCATCCGTTTTTCCTTATTTGAGTTCATTTACATCTCATTGGTGTTCTAATTATGTTATTTCTTTTTTGCTCGTTTACTACTTGCTAGAATTTGTATTTCTATTAATTCATTGTTGGTTGTAAATCAATAATCTTTCCGCCATTGATCTTGCATTGATGTTCTTTCTATTCTGAGCTTATGTATATCTTGAATAGGTTTCTATGTCTAGTAGGTGTCTTGACCTGGCCTCTCCACTACTCTACCGAGATTAGGTTTGATACTTACTGGGTACAGTTGTAGTGTACTCATGCTACGCTTCTGCATATTTTTATGCAGATCCATGTATTCTGATCATGTTGTTAAGAGTTGCGTCTGCGCAGCGAGAGACTTCAAGGTATACATGCTTAACGTTCGCAGGCCTCGGAGTCACCGTCTTACTTCATTATGCTACTGTTAAATTGTAATTCAAAACAATATTGTGTTTAGAAATTCTAGTGTGTTTTAGTAGTTCTTATGACTTCGTACTACCAATTTTGGAAAATGTATAACTATTGGCTGTTTGCGGCGATGTATGTCATTTAATGGTTTACAATAAATAATTAAATAGTACGATTCTATTATTAAATCAGCATGTGTTAGGCTTACCTAGTCTTAGAAACTAGGTACCATCACGACATGCTAAGGTGAAAATTGGGGTCATGACAAGAAAGAAAGTGAATATTTTCCTAAAGATACAGCCTGCTGCCCTATCTTAGCTAATAAATTTTATTAAATAAATAATACCCTAACTTAACTAATTATAAAAATAAAAAACAGAGATATTATCATCCTCTTAAGATGGAAAATTATAGTTCCTTTAAGGAAAACCCTGCAAAGAGGCCAACTTAAGGTACAAAAGGACTTAAACATCCATCTTTAGATTGAAAAATTATAAAGCATTAACTTGAAGACTTGGTGGATTTGATGATTTCGACTTGGACACTTGGCGAACTTTGAAGACTTGGCGAACTTGTAGACTTCAACTTAAAGACTAACAAACTTGAAGATTTTGTAGACTTTAAGACTTCAAATTGAAGATTTGGCGGGCTTGAAAATTGGGTAGATTTTGACACTTCAACTTGAAGAGCGATGGACTTGAAGAATTAGCGAACATGAAAAATTGAAGGACTTGTAGACTTCAACTTGAATACTTGGCCTCTTTCTAGAAAACTATAACTCCCATCAGAGATGTCAATTTCCTATGGTGGCTTGCCCCTATTGAATCACCAATATCCGATAAGGCACGAAGTTCAATAAAAGAATACATGCAAGATCCATTTTTAAGTGCCAATCAAGTGGATTATATTCCATTATACTTCAATTCAAATAATGTTAGGGCGATATATATTTTTGAACTCATGCGATTGAACTTAGAATGAAACTTAGTTTCCTACGTGTCTCGGTGAAGAGAATCAAGTCATACCGTAATTCAGAATAGGTGAGTTTTTTTCCTTCATTTTTTTTATGTCCTAACTTTCGCCTACGCCGACTCTTTTGAGGTTTCAACCTAGCAGACTTTATTTCTTTTTTCTTTTTTTGTCGTACACAATTTATACTTTTGCATCCAGGAGCGACATGCAGTTTATGCTCATACATTAAGGAGCGTAGCAACTTGTAGTTTAAGCTGAGGAGCTTTGCAACTTGAAGATTTTTCTCAAATTTGAAGAACTTCATGACATACAGTTTAGGCTCGTGTGTCCAGGAGCATTGTAGTTTGAAGATTTAACTTAGCACTCGAAATGCTTTGCAACTTGAAGACTTGGAAAATTTTGAAAACTTCAACTTGAAGTTCGACTCGAATTTGGAGAGCTTTGTGACTTGAAGATTTAGCTTAAAGTTGAAGAGCTTTGGAACTTGAAGTTGGCTCGAATTTGAAAAGCTTTGCGACTTGAAGTCTTTGATCGACTTTAAAGAGCTTTCGACTTGAGTCTTTGCTCGAATTTAAAGAGATTTGCGACTTGAACACTTTGCTCGAATTTAAAGAGCTTTACGTCTTAAATATTTAGTTCAAGTTTGGGGAGCTTTGTGACATATAATAAGGCTCATATGCCAAGAAGCATTATAACATGCAGTTTAGGCTCGTGCATTGAGAAGTATTATAACTTGTAGTGTAGGCTCATGCATTGAGGACCATATTGACATGCATAGACTCTTCGATATTATTTTCGGATGAAAACTTACCCCCATCATCGCCTTCTTGTTCTTCTTCTTTGTCATAAGGCTCAAAGACAGGTAGCCCTTGGTCTCCACTTATAGCCATACTTAGTTCCATATCATGAAACCGATTTATTAGTTCTTCAAATATTTTGGGCTTTATGCCTTATAAGAGATAGCGAAGATCCTAATGCATCCCTTGAACGCATATTTCAATGCTAGAAGTTTTGCTAAGGAGATCTTTATAGTTGAGGTTTAATATAACGACTTGACCGGTCATTTTGAGCTATAGCGCGTCGTTCGGCGGTTTGAGGCCTTGGGTAGCTTCACTTCAGGTATTATAACTTGTACGTGTGGTCAGAATTAAATTTCGGGAAGTTTGGAGTTGATTTGGAAAGAAAATTCTAATTTTGAAAGCTTTAAGTTGGAAGAATTGAATAAAGTTTGACTTTTGAGTAAATGACCTCAGAATTGGGATTTAAAGGTTCCAATATATTTGTATGATGATTTCAAACTTGGGCTTATGTTCAGGTTGAGTATCGGGTGGTAGGGGAGCATTTCGGCGCCTATTAGGGAATGTTGGCTTTTTGGAAGTTTAAGAAATTCTTAAGTTTGATTTGAAATAAATTTTGTTGTTATTGATATCCGGTCGAAGTTCTGAGCCTTGGAATAGGTTTGTATCGTGATTTGTAACTTTCACGCAAAATTTAACGTCATTCCGGTATGTTTAAGTATGATTTGGACGCGTTTGGCGAAGTTTGAATGTTTGAAAGTTTAAAAAAAGGTTTTGATTGTCGATTCGTAATTTTGATGTTGTTTGGTGTGATTTGAGGCCTCGAGCAGGTTTGTTTCGTATTATGGGACTAGTTTGTGTGATTGGACGGGGTTCCAAGAGGCCTCGGGTGTGATTCGGAGTGGTTCTAGACCATTTTTCCCTGTTTTGCAACTGCTAGTGCTGGTGTCTGGTGTTGTTCTTTGCGAACGCGAAGGGTCTCACGCGTTCGTGAAGAAGAATTTTGGGCTGACGGACTTTTGCTCTACGTGAACGCGACACAGGAGTCGCAAAAGAAGAAGAGGACTGGAGCAGCTTACGCGAACGCGATACGGAGATCGTGAACGCGAAGAAGGAAGGGAGATGGGGGCCTGGAAGCATTAAGCCTTCACAAACGCGGCTGTGTGACAGCGAACACGAAGCATCAGGACCTGGAGGCATCGCGAACGCGGCGTAGGTGACGCGAACACGAAGAAGAGTTTTTGGGGCAGTGGCGTTTGGCCTTCGCGATCGCGAGGCCTTTTACGTGATCGCGAAGAAGGATGTTCCTGGGGAGACTTGTTTTATTGCGGGTTTTGGTTCATTTCTTCCACTTCTCACATAGCTTGAGCGATTTTTGGAGCTCTTCAAAGAGAGATTTTCAACATCTATTGCAATTTAAGTAATTCTCGCATATTGTTAGCCAACTACATGGATTATACAAGGATTTAAACATGAAAATTAATAGAAATTGTGAGATTTTGAAAGAAACCTAGAATTTAGTTTTTTTAGATTTTGACCACGAAATTGGACATGAAATTGGGAATAAATTATATATTTCAGTTCGTGGTGCTATGGGTGATAGTAGGCTATAATCTCGTGTTTTAGTCGCTTATTGCACTCTAATTTACTGCACTTTAATTGAGTTTGAGCTTTAATCGCTAATGTTTTGCACTAATTGTGTATTTTATGCCTTGTAGGATGGATTCTGAGCTATGTAAATATTATGGAGCTAATTCGAGTAATTTGGAGCTTTGAATTATGAGTAAAATCCCAAGGAATTAATCTAGGATCGCGTTCAGGGATCGAGGACCAAGTCTGGATGTCAAAATTGAAGCAAAAAGCCGGACTCTGAGAAAAGTGTACAACCGCGGCGCGTGGCACGCCGTGCCTGTACATAATCCTGCAGCCTGTCAGATTTTGACTCTCTGGACTTTCCCACTAATGCCCTGCATGGCGCGTCGCCCCATGCAGTGCGCCTGTGCAATTTTTACAGAGCCACGGTCCTATTTCCCGTAGGAAAAGGTGTTTTCGTGTGGCCCAACCCTACTTGGTAAAAATACATATAAAAACATTAATTTTGGGTCTTTTGACACATCGAATACCTAAGGAGGCTAAGGAGGAAGTGGGGAAGCAAAAGCACAAGGAATTCATCATTCAATCCTCACTCAAGACAAGAGTTTGGATCGTTTTATGCTTTTCTTTATATTTGTGATGAATTATTCCATATCTATGGAGTATTTATTCTTTAGGGATTGATGGATTTGGTGTATTGATGATTGTTTATGGATATCAACTCTAGTTTTTATGCATTAAATCGTTTTGTGTGTTTTAATTGTTTCATCTATATTCACATGTTCATGTAATCGAGAGAGGCATTACTTGTGATACCTTTGCATTATCTTGTGGGTTGAGTTCATTAATTATTCTTAGTAATCAAAAGAGGCTAGTTGAATCATTGATTAAACCTAGTGAGGAGGATAAACGAAAGAGGTTTTCCTAAAGACCAATCCACTACGAATTCTTGCATATCTTCATCGAGCGTAAATTGGTTCATATTGTGAGGTTGAAACTTAATCGAGAGAGGAGTTTCTACTAAATTTTTGAACTAATAATTGAGTGAATTCAAGAGACTCACTTGAACATTAGAAGTGAATTAACTAGAGTTAAATCTCAGGCAATTATCTTGCACCTATCTAATCAACCCCTATTTTCACCCATTGATATCTTCCGTGCTTACTTTTGTTTGATTGTCATTAGTCAATTAGCTCTAGATTCTTACTTAATTTTAGTTTCAATTCACATAATTCTCAAATGTTGATCATCTTGGATAGCAATCTAGATACAAACTACAATAATATTATTTTACTCCAATGCATATGGATACGATATTATATTATACTATATTCGACTAGCGAGCAAATTTAAGTGTGTGTTTTGCGCTCGTCAAATTTTAGCGTCGTTGCTGGGGATTGGAAATCAATAGTGTTTGAAATAGTTTGTAGTGCTAATTCAGGAATTTTGTATTTTTTGTTTTTATTTTATTTTTATTTTTCCTTTTTACGGTTGGTGTTCTTTGACTGTACGCAAGCTACAGGTAAGAGTGGTGCATGACCCGATCTTTTGGGAAGGAAGTGCTACCATATGAACCAGAAATCGAGAAACAATTGCGACAGCTGAGGAAGGAAAGAAATCTCCATGAGAATATAGTGAAGGTTGGGCAATCCTCAATCAAAGAAAGTATGGTTGAAGATGTGGATAAAGTGGATTTTACTGCAAGAGAGGCAGCCCGGCAAAGAGAAAAAACTGCATGGGATGCTGAAGAAGCAGCTCTTCGAAATGCACAACTTGTCTATGAAGAAGAGAGGGTTCACAGACTTAATCAAAACCAACCCGTGGGTGCAGGCCAGTTCAGAAACTTAGCTCCCGGTGCTGGGAGACCACTTGGTGATTATGCTATACCGGTCTACAACCAGGGATTATCAAGTATTCGACCACCTCCATTGGCAGTGAACAATTTCGAATTGAAGCAAGGGTTGCTTCAAACTCTTCAAAACGGTTGTGTCTTCAGAGGAAAGATGAACGAAGATCCAAACAACCATCTAATGGACTTTGAGGAGATCATGAAAACCTTTCAATGTAATGGTGTTTCACAAGATGCAGTCTACGGGCATTCTCCTTCACGCTGAAAGACGATACGAAGCAGTGGCTTCGAAGCTTGCCTTAGGGATCGATTTAAGCATGGGAGGAGATGACTAGAAAATTTCTTGATAAATATTTCTCCTCAGCTAAAACGGGCAAGTTTAGAAAAGAAATCCATAATTTCTGCCAGAAAGATACTGAAATAGTTTTTGAAGCTTGGGAGAGGTTTAAGGAGATAGTTAGAAAGTGTCAACATAGCGGAATTGAACTCTAGATGCAACTCCAGGATTTTTTGGATGGGTTGACACTGGCCTCACGTAGAACATTGAGCAATGCAACTGGAGGTTTGTTGATGAAGAAGACACCAGAGGAGATAGTCACTATTCTTGATGAGTTATCTGAAGATGAAAATCAGTGGTCCTCTGAAAATGCTGAAAGAAGAAGGGCGAATGGTGTTCACCAGGTTGATGCTAACACATCTGTGCAAGTACAGCTTGATGGTATGGCGAAGGAGATAAGGAAGTTATCCTTAGCTTCAATACAGAGTGAACTTCATGCAGCTTGTGATATATGTGGAAGGGGACACCCTACTCTTAAGTGTCAAGCCTCAACGGAGGAAGTTAATGTTGTTGGTAATTATAACATCAATGCAATGGGTCAGAGACAACCCGATTTTTTTTTATCTGGGGGAAACAGTGAATGCATGGCAAAAGAATAATCCCAGACCTCAGGGACAAGGGGCGCCTCTTTTCCAAAATCAACAGAGGCCGCAATTTCAGCCTCAATAGCCCATTCAGTCTGGCTTGGAAGATCTCATGAAGGCCTTTATTCAGAAAACTGATGAGAAGCTCGAAATTCATAGAGAAGCTATAAAGGAACATGGAGCATCTAAAGAAGTAGGTACTGCTCTTCGAAATCTAGAGAGACAAGTGGGACAAATTGCTACAATCTTATCGGAAAGGATCCTAGGAATCTTTCCAACTGGTACTGAAAGAAACCCCAAGGAGACGGTAAATGATGTAACTCTGAGAAGCAGGAAAGTATTGGAAGATCCCATCCCAATCCAAAAAGAGGTGGTACCTGAAAAAGAAAGTGAGGAGCAGCTGAAAAATGAAGTGGATAAGAAGAAGGAGAAGAATTCAAGAAGGGATGATCGTGAAAAAAGCAAGCACATGCCTGCTTTACCTTTTCCCCAAAAGTTGTATAGAGAGAAGTTGGACAAGTAATTTGTATATGCTGAAATAAGTTAATGTAAATTTGTCATTCACAGAGGTGCTCTCCCTGATGCCAGCTTATGCCAAATTCTTGAAGGAGATCCTTACAAAGAAAAGGAAGATCGAGGAGACATCAGTAGTCAAGCTCACAGAGCATTGCAGTGTAATTTTACAAAACAAACTCCCACAAAAAGTGGAGATCCAGAGAATTTCACTATACCTTGCTCTTTAAGCTCTATTAAATTTGATATATCATTATGTGATTCAGGTGCCTCGATTAATCTAATGCCTTTGTCTATATACAGGAAGCTGGAGAGTGATATTGGAGAGATAAGGTCGGTACTATATATATATATTTGCAGCTAGCTGACCATACAACTCTGATACCCGAGCGGATAGTGAAAGATGTCTTAGTGCGGGTAGATAAGTTCGTGTTTTCTGTAGACTTTATACTAATAAATATGGAGGAAAATAAGGATATCTCTCTCATCTTAGGAAGACCATTCTTAGCAATAGGGTAAAGCAATTTTAGATATACATAATAGAAAACTCTTGCTTAGAGTGGGCGAGGGAACTGTAACTTTTGAGATGAATGTAGAAATGAGGGTATAGAAGGAGAAGCCAGCTGCAAGTGTTGAGTGGAAACTGAAGAGATAAAAAAAAAAAGGCTCCAACGAGTGGAAAAGATAAGTGTGGGGTGTACCCCAAGAAGGCTGAGAAGAAGCTATCCGCATGGATATGAGCATTGGTTCAGGCGCATGGAATGGAGCCCGACTTTGACTCAGACCCTGACTGAAAATTTAGGGAAGTTTCCTTTACCTTATGCTTTTTAATTGTGTATCATGGGGATATTTCACAACTTAAAGTGTGGGGTGGAAAAAATTGTAGGTTGTATGTATCTGTGTTAGTAATTTAGTTTTGTTTTTTTAGTAGTTAGAGAAAGAAAAATGAGAAAAACCATTAAAATTTAAAAAAATTGACTTTTCCCGACGAGGGATATCATTCGACGGGTTTCTTGAGGGATAAAAAGTTGAAAGAAAAAGACAAAAAGATTTTCTTTTGTAGTTAGTGTAATAATTCCCCCTTGGTTTTTCTTTATGTTGCGGTTCTTTTCTAAGGGTTTTTTTTTAACCGGGTGTAGTTATTTTATTTTGTTTTTGTTTTGTAGAGATAGTAGGAAACCTTGTGCTATGAGTTGAATTGAAAGCAATATCTCGACTTTATTATGCCTTGAGAATAAAAAAGAGCAGCCCGGTGCACTAAGCTCCCGCTATGCGTGGGGTTCGGGGAAGGACCGGACCATAAGGGTCTATTGTACGCATCCTTACCCTGCATATCTGCAAGAGGCTGTTTCCACGGCTCGAACTCGTGACCCCCTGGTCACATGGCAGCAACTTTACCAGTTACGCCAAGGCTTGAGAATAGTGAGTACTTTAGTTGTGACGCTTAGGCCCAATTTTTTACTCTTGTATAAGTACTTTAAATTGTACAATTTTTACTTTGCTTAACTGCTTTGACTAGAGTGTCTTGATAGTCCAATCTTGAGTGAGTTTTGTGCCATGTGTGTGTGAGGTTTTGTATATTCTATGCATTGCATTTGATGTCTAGAACTTTTCCTGTGTGTTTGCAAAGCGAAATAGTAGTTTTATTTAGTCTTGGAAGTGATATAGGCATTTCTTTGTTGAGCCAGTATATGCGTTTACCCACCTCATTGTTATGTATCTTAGTTAACGCCTTTTGAGCCTGTGATCTTGTCTGTTTGGCAACCACATTACAAGCCTTACCCATTTATTTGAACTGACCATATATTTGAACCATTTAACCTCTCGTGAGCACTTAAATTTGTCTGAATTTTGTAAAAGTTGAAGTGTGGGGTGGTTGGTTTGGCTTTTGAGTGGAACTAATGAAATAAGGAAGAAGGTGCATTGATTTGGAAAAAAAAAAAAATAAGAGCCACTTGAATTGAAAAAGAAAAAACATATAGTTGTATTATTGTGCAAAATATCCTTCGATAGTGGTAACTCATGATATAATTGTGCTTAAAGAGTTGGGAGTTAATGTATATTAATGTGAAGGTGGAGTTATGGTTTGACATAAATGTGGGGTTTTGACATTGAAATGTATGTATTAAAGTGCTTAGGGAGGTGTAGCCACTCTTATGTCTAAATGTATTCTACCCGTCCCGCAGCCTACATTACAACCATTTAAAGTCCTATTGATCCTTGACTGAATGAGCTCAATTAGTACATTGGTACACTATGGACAAGCCTATGGTTCATCTTTTGTGGCATATGAATGTTATTTCTGAGAGTGAGTGAATTCTTTCTATCTTGAGTTCCTAATTGTTCATAATATTTATTGCGTGTGGAACTAATCTCTCTTTTTGTGAGTGCAATTGATTCACGAAGGAAAGGTAATGCTTGACTTCTATGTTAGAGTAAGTGAGCGGGTTATAAATAATGCATGGTGCTTTTGAGTCAAATCTTGAGGTGAAGATGTTACACTATTGTGCTTAGTCTATTTTAAATATTCTTAGTGTAATGAGTTAGGAGAGTTGTTTGAAAAAGGTCGTGTCTATATAAAGTGTAGTTTGATTTCTCGAGGGCGAGCAATTGTTTAGGTGTGGGGTGTTGATGGTAGGCTATAATCTCGTATTTTAGTCTCTTATTACACTCTAATTTACTGCACTTTAATTGAGTTTGAGCTTTAATAGCTATTGTTGTGCACTAATTGTGTGTTTTATGCCTTGTAGGATGATTCTGAGCTATGTAAATGTGATGGAGCTAATTCGAGTGATTTGGAGCTTTGAATTCTAAGTAAAATCCCAAGGTATTAATCCGGGATCGCGTTTGGGGATCGAGGACCAAGTCTGGATGTCAAAATCGAAGCAAAAAGCCGGACTCTGAGAAAAGTGTACAACCGCGGCGCATGGGGCGGCGCGTGGCACGCCGTGCCTGTACAAAATCCTATAGCCTGTCAGATTTCGACTCTTTGTACTTTCCCACTAATGCCATGCATGGCACGTCGCCCATGCAGCGTGCCTGTGCAATTTGTACAGAGCTACAGTCCTAATTCGCGTAGGAAAAGGTGTTTTCGTCTGGCCCAACCCTACTTGGTATAAATACATGTAAAAATATTATTTTTGGGTCATTTGACATATCTAAGACCTAAGGAGGCTAAGGAGGAAGTGGGGAAGCGAAAGCATAAGGAATTCATCATTCAATCTTCACTCAAGACAAGAGTTTGGATCGCTTTATGCTTTTCTTTATATTTGTGATGAATTATCCCACATCTATGGAGTAGTTCTTCTTTAGGGATTGATGGATTTGGTGTGTTGATGATTGTTTATGGATATCAACTCTAGTTTGTGTGTTTTAATTGTTGCATCTATATTCACATGTTCATGTAATCGAGCGAGGCATAAATTGTGATCTCTTTGCATTATCTTGTGGGTTGAGTTCATTAATTATTCTTAGTAATCGAAAGAGGCTAGTTGAATCATTGATTAAACCTAGTTAGGAGGATAATCGGAAGAGGTTCTCCTAAAGACTAATCCACTACGAATTCTTGCATATCTTCACCGAGCGTAAATTGGTTCATATTGTGAGGTTGAAACTTAATCGAGAGAGGGGTATCTACTAAATGTTTGAACTAATAATTGAGTGAATTCAAGAGACTCACTTGAATATTAGAAGTGAATTAACTAGAGTTAAATCCCTGACAATTACCTTGCACCTATCCAATCAACCCCTATTTTCCCCCATTGATATCTTCCTTGCTTACTTTTGTTCGATTGTCATTAGTCAATTAGCTCTAGATTCTTACTTAATTGTAGTTTCAATTCACATAATTCTCAACTGTTGATCATCTTGGATAGCAATCTGGATACAAACTACAATAATATTGTTTAACTCCAATCCCTATGGATACGATATTATATTATACTATATTCGACTAGAGAGCAAATTTAAGTGTGTTTTTTGCGCTCGTCAATGAGTAATATTTATCTTCGAAAATTTTCAGAATCCGAGCACATGGGCCCGAAAATTGACTTTATCAACTTTTTCGAGCGAAGTTGAGAATTGTTTAAATTTATTAATTATGGGTATTAGAGTATATTTTTATTGGTTTGCACATTGTTTGACTAGTTTTGGATCGACGGGCATCGGTTTGAGGTGTTAGAGAAGCTTTGGAGCCGATTTTGGAACTTCGGAGTGAGGTAAGTCTCCTGTCTAACTCTATGAAGGGAAAACTACCCTTAGGTGATGTATTTAATATGTGCTACTTGTTGCGGGGGCTACATACGCACAAGGTGACGAGAGTTCGCAAGTAGCTAAATTCATGTTATTGTCCGGGTAGACTTAGGTTCACACCATGCTTTAATTGTACTATTGGTGATATCTTTGCTCATTTAATTCCTTTATCTTATGTTACGACTTGAGAGTATACTTGCATAGAGTGTTAGACTTTCTATTGTAGAGATTTGACGCGCTACTTGATTTAGCCGCGGAATAATTGTGCTCCCCATACGAATTTCTCCCGCGTTATGCGTTTTCATCAAAAAGCTTCCTTAAAGTTCATAACTCGCACGTTTATTCGTGAATGGGGTCAAGGACCTGTTAAAGCTTCTTATTCTAATGGGATCGGACCGTTCATCTCGGCGGTATAATAGATGCATCTATGGTTCTTGTTGTTCGACCCTCGACAGTGCACACATTATGATGAGATCGGGTCATTCGCCTCGGCAGGATTATGTATCACACTCTCATGGGAATGGTCCATTCACCTCGACAGTATAATAGATGTATCTATGGTTCGTGTTGTTCGATCCTCGGAAGTGCACACATTATGATGGGATCGGTCCGTAAGCCTCGACATTTCTATAAAATACTCCTACGGAATTTTGCGTAATATTTGACAAGACGCCAGTGTATCTGTGATTTTTCCTGATTCGAACTGTAACGACCTATCTGATGAGGTTCATTATATATATACTCCGATTGAGGAGGGAACTGCTAATTGAGAGCTTGAGCTTATTGTTGAGAGGAGGACCGTACTATGTATTTATACTTGTTAGTTCATTTATTTATTCTGCCTCACATCTGTTTACTTCCTACTGTATTTGATTTATTGGACCACTAGTAAGTGTCGATGTCGACCCCTCGTCACTACTTCTCCGAGATTAGGCTAGATACTTACTGGGTATGCGTTGATTTATGTACTCATGTTGCACTTGCTGCACTTATTGTGGAGGTACATATATGTCTGGTGGTCTTTTGGGCGCAAAGGCGCGGCTATTGGAGGGACTTTACCATGAGTTGCATTCCATGTTACGATCCGCAACGTACAGAGTCTCCATCAGAGTTATTTATATTCTCCTGTCTAACTTGTATTCCAGACAAATGTTGTATTTTATTATATTTTCTAGTTGATGCTCATGCACTTGTGATACCGGATTTTGGGGGCTTCTACTAGACGTTTGTTATGGTAGTTCATGTAATTATTATTATTTTGCCCTGTAAATTCTATTTCATACTATTTAATCAATGGAAATCATGATTTCAAAGTAATAAAATGAGTAATTAAGATCAATCCCCACTGGCTTGCCTAACCGCGGCATTAGCCGCCATCACGGCCTTTAGTGGAAGTGTCGTGACACTTAAGCTCCTCCAATGGTTGATGAAGTCAATAACTGGCTCATTCTTTCTTGATGAGCATTTGTAAGTTTGATCATGCTTACGATGCGTCTTGTGCTATAGAAATAATTGAGAAACTCTTGTTCTAACTGCTCCCGACTATCGATAGAACCAGATTAAAGATTTGTGTACTAATCGAATGCATTACCTTTGAGAGATCGAACAAACCGTTTGACAAGATAATCATCGTACCTTCTAGGATTGTTGCAAGTTTCAACAAAGTGCGAAACATGTTGTTTCGGATTCACCTTATCGTCAAATTGTTGCAACTTAAGAGGTTGATAACCAACATGCATCTCCAAGTCATCAATTCTTTGCGTATATAGCTTTGTATATGTGGGAGCTAATTTGGACGACGACTTAGGCTTATGTTTGATAGCCTCCATAATGAAGTACTTCAATCTTTCAACGGGAATTAGACCTTTAGCATCTCCTTGGTTGTCGTTGCTTGCTTTTCGAAGGAGTCTCCTTTCTCTTATGACCTTTGAAGATTTAAAGGTCTTTGAGTGGATTCTCCTTCTACTATGCTAGCCAATTTATTTATTAACTTGCAAAGTTTAGCATCTTGATCCTGCACGCGCTTTGACAAGACTTCAACTGCTTTCATCGAATTTGCAAGTTGTTCTTCTACGGTAAAAGCTTCAATAACCATATTTGCATGATCGCCGTAGAGGATGACAAATGAAATGGATCATTAGTAGGATAGAGCTTAGAGGTCGCATTAATGGAGACTAGAGTAGATTCAGTGCTCAAGTCATCATCATCATCAGCTTGAATGAAAGTTTCTTGACTTAGATAAACTAAGTTGGGCAGGAACATTTTCGATCCTTTTGGCATTGTCATTCCCTTTTCAGGTCGTACTTGTAGAGAATCTTGCTCTTTTTGAGGATGAAGATCCAAAAATAGGGGTTAATGCAGACGGCCCTTGAAGTGTTTGTTGTCCAAAAGAGTTTGCTTGGCTCCTTATAACTCGCCCAAAGTTTCCAAAGGTAACATCTAGAATGCTTTCCACATCAGCATAGCACTTGAAATTAGCAGTCTTAGTGGAAGTTGATATGAAGTTGATTTTCTCTGAATCATTTCAATATTCTTAAACTTTGGTGATTGAAAAGTTGAGATGAGAGGTAGAGATGGTCTCACTGTGTGTGCCAGAATTTGTAGACAATATATTTGCATTGAGAAAATATAATTAAGACCGAAAAAATATTACAACAATCATAGTATTTTATTTCAAGTAATTTGAGTGTTACAATCTCTATGAATCCTCTGATTCTTCTCTCCAACGGTATATAAATTCAAGAGCCTTTGAACTTGATATTGAATTTGAGTTTGAATGGATTTATTCGTCACGAACGCTTTGATGATTGCCATGAACAGTAATTATATTAAGACCAAGTAATATTGATCTTGAACACCTTATATTTGATTTTGTCATTGATCTTGAACTTGATTTCTTAAACTTGAACATGATTGCTTTAGAGAAATTTGCGGCTTTTGATCCACTGGCTCTCTCTTGATTTCTATCTTTTTTCTAAGTTATGAAGACCCCTATTTATAGTTGTGGAAGAGAAGAGTTGTGATGAGAACCAACTGCTTCCGACCAATTAGATTGAAGCATGACAAGGTCGTATTTAATTGGTCAGAACACACCACTTGCACATATGGTGCAGTTTCATTGGCCTTTTAATTTGACTTGGCATGGCTTGTCATTTTGATGCGTGGCATGATCTTATTGTCTCTTCCGTTTGAGTTCGTGCCACACCATTTGACGTGTGGCACCAAACCAGGTCTCTAGGAAGATGACATTTTTGGCTTAATGAAATGGGTTCATTACTTGTAGCCCAACTAAATGGGCTAGTCCACTGAATTCGGACTCATTTATTTAACTCATATATATTGGACTTATATAATTAGTCTAATTATATTAGCCCATAAGGTACAATTGCATTTACTTATTGGTATAAGGTACAAATGCAAGCGCGTACCCTAAAGCTAGTATAGATAATTAAATATATGTTGTTTAATTGGCCTATTGTCATAATGTAACTTGTCTCGCTTAATACAGGTCTGCAAATAATTTACTAATATAGTTGGCTCAAACACATTTCTCTTATTTATTTATTTATTTAATCTAATTTCTCCATACTTATTTAAATGCTTGATAATTGAATTGATTGTTGGAAACTTTTAATTAGGCCTTTCAAAAATTAATAGGATCAACTACTCGTAATTAGTAGGTTGCACCAATTTAGTCCATTTGAGTCGCAAACTTTGACATAGTTTATATGTATAAACTAGCCTTTATAAAATGTCACCCTTCAAATTCTCCTCAGTAACTGTTTTAGAGGGTCATTAACATACATATCATATACAAATAAAGGTGGAGAAATAAAACGTAATTAGATAGCACAACCATATTTAGCCAAAACATACATATCATTATTGACTTCTCTGAAGACGTATAGCACAGCAGGTGGCCGTCCAAAATCATTGAGTAATGACATGCATTTAACAAAGATGTGTGAGAATTTACCATTTACTTTATTCATAAATCACTAAAATCCATCAAATATAATATTGGATAGATTTAACGCTTGAAAAAGACTTTTCCCATCACGTGATAGAAAACAATGTCTGATAGGACCCTTCTCACACTCAAATTATATATGCCATCTTTTGCAAATAAATTGCTAACTTATTGTTCTATTCTTTTATAGATGACGGCTAAAATAAATTAAAAAGAATAGAAAGGTGAAAATTAATATGGGATTTAATTATGTTAGTATTTACTTAAATATGCTTTTTAAGAGTCTTTGAGCAATTTTTAAGATATATTTGCTAGTATAAATAACGTCCAGTACTTTTTATTTTGTATTTAATTTTCTACAATGTTGGTCTAATGAATTTAATTGGAGAAATAATGGTCAAAACAATGAGAAAGATTTTAAAAATATGATTAATAAAGATTTATATAATCGATCTCACTTTGTTTTAAATTGAGGGATAGATATTGTTGTATGAGTCTCCCTCTTACTAGACATTCCCTAAATGATTCTTCAGTCCTTATTAATGTAGAGAAATTTCGACGAGGTAAAAATAGAAGTTCAATTACTTACATTTCCTCTAGCTAAAAAGGAAAAAGAAATAATTACGAGGAAGCTGAAGAATTAGAAGAAAAGGAAATGCATAATGTAATTACGAAATTAAAGGGATTTTTACGATAAGGACAATGGCGGTTTTCAATTGATTGAAAATTAGAAATGACTCCTTAGATGAAACTCTCTAACTTGCTTTAGCAATATCAAATAATTAAAGAGAAGAAAGAAAAAAAGAAAATGAATTGAGATGTGGATTCATGACATAATTCAAGCACATGACGGATATTGTTCATTAATTTGGTTAACAGATTTCACGGATTTGTTTTTTGAGTTATGTCATCGTCAAGTTCAAGACTGCGTGTATTTTATAAACTTATATGCTTTATAAGTTTTTTATTTTTTTTCTCATTCCAATAAAAGATTTGCCTAATATGTCTTGTGTTCCTTTCTTTAGAAGTTTGTCCGTCTAAAAATTTATCCATCCTTCTTTTTGATCCGTCCTCATCAGTCTACCCACCGGCGTGGCCGTCACAATCCAGTTCAAATTTCCTAGTAGCTTCACGGATCAAACAATGTGTTGGAAAAGAAAATGAAAAGGATGAAACTAATATCAAGAAAAAAGAAAGTCTGTGGTCCAATAATGCTACATTTATTGAACCACACCTTACTATATTGAAGGGGACAAAACATGGAATTGTCACTTAGTTCCCCAGCTTTAATAACGTAACGAAATTAGCCACAAATTTAAGCTGCTTCATATGAACTAGCTACAGGGAATTACTGATTGATGTCTTTTTAATTCCAATGTGAAGTTCATGCTCTTTTTAGAGCCGTTTTTGGCCAAAACTAAGAAAACATCCTAAGCCTACATGACAATGAGTTGATGATAACTGCGTGTTTTACTAAAATTTAGTGAGTTATAAAGTGTTGCAGACTAGTAGAAATAAAATCTGCATATATATGTGTGGAAGAGAGAAAGAGCAAGATTTTATGAACTCTTAAATCGAAGTTAGAAGTATGTATACATTACATTGTCACGACTCGCGTATGTTCAAAATCCTGAAACTTCATATTTGATCATCATAGATGTCAATAATTAAGACGATTAAATGTCATCTAAGAGTCAAAGTTCTCTGTATCGATAGTACAAAATTATGCTGTTATATCATTTAGAAGATTACTACAAGTAATTATTCTTAATAAGTAAAATAAGTTATTTGAAAAAATATAGTTAATTTTTTTTATAAGTTCAATTATACTGACAGTGTAAAACTTCTTTATGCTATTAATATATATTAGTTAGTCATATCCAGCTTGGAAGGGGAGCTTTGGTGGAACTGATAAAGTCGCTATGATTGGGAGGCCAGGGGTTCAAGCCGAGGAAACAGTCTCTTGCAGAAATGCAGGGTAAGCCCGCGTACAATAGACCCTTATGGTCCAACTCTTTCCCTGATCCCATGCATAGCGAAAGTTTAGTGTACCAAGTACGCTGCCCTTTAGTCATATCCAGCTTCAACGATGATTGTTACTGGATGAAAGGGACTTGGCTCCTAATAAAGAACGAAACATAATTGAAGCTTTAGTTTTTCAGTCCAAACAATAGGTTACTACACGTTTATAGCAAAAGAAAGGAGATGTTGATAATTGATATTTTTCTTGAAGTGTCCTCATAAAACATACCCTTTTCTCTCCCTCCCACACAAACCCCCTTTCTTCTTACAACCACGTACCACTCTTCACTGAAACCCCACAAAGAAAAAAGATCCTCTCTCCCCAAGAGGTGGGGGGTTTTTGAAGTTTATGAGGTTTTAACTTGCCACTAAATTTATATTTTATTTTAACTATTGGATTCGTA
The DNA here is from genome assembly GCA_002018475.1 of Nicotiana obtusifolia. Taxonomy (NCBI): domain Eukaryota; kingdom Viridiplantae; phylum Streptophyta; class Magnoliopsida; order Solanales; family Solanaceae; genus Nicotiana; species Nicotiana obtusifolia. Next base: position 4,331 of record MCJB01034736.1, on the reverse strand, counting down.
ATAAAATATTTATATAAATCTCCTAATTATATGAATATATAATCTAAGTAAAAGTTGTTGGGTTCCAGCTTGAACAGTAGATACATAATGTTATACTCCAATTTTTATCAGAATTGTTATGCAGCGTGTTTCTAAAGTATCTGGGCGGGGCAGAAATGCCGCCCATGCACGACATAAGTGATGAAAGCTATGTAAAGATTTTGGAAAAGGCAAAGCAAAGATTCATCATTTGATTGATTACTTACGATAAACATGAAACAAGTTTCATATTGAGTTTCATGAATATTGAAAAATTTATCATGGTCTAACCTAACTAAGCTAAAAGGAAAAAGCAGTTGCTTTTTCTCTCTTGCATGTGATTTAACGTGAGGATTGTTCACGTCTATTTGAACAAGAATAAGCGGATTTAGACTACTCTTCTCCTTGTAGCATCTCGAAACTTGCACTTTTAATCCCTCATTTCTTGTCTTGGCTTGTTTAAATCTGTCCTTAAGCTAAACGTTTTCTTTTTCTATTACCAAGCTTATAATTTAACTAGTGATTTGTCCGTGGTACTCATGAGTCATGAGCTTGGTAAATCTCACTTAGAGGGAAAAGACTAAAGAAATAAGCACAAAAGAAGCAAAGTATGCAATAAAGGTGTTGGGGTAAAACATGCCACTGATACTTTTAACGTGGTATAGTATAAATTTTTCCCAAAAGGCTTCACACAATAAGAGATATATTCATATACCTTATATGTAGCTTCCCAATCTTTTGGGTTATGAATGTGAAATTTCGTTCTTACTTCCAACAACAATTTTCCCTTCGACTAAGTTTCAAGTGGCCCACTACCACGATCCGTAGGTCTCTCGGTCGAACTAAGTTCCACGTTGTCCATTACCACGATCTACGGGTCAATTTTCGAGATTAATGGCAACTGAAGCCCACTACTAGCTTTTCTTGTCTGTTTGTGTTTCTAACCGAGCCCCACGCTTTTACTCTACCATTGTCATACTCGTCCCGTTGAACTTGGACTTTGATACCAGTTGTTGAGTTCAGCCCAACCCAAAAATGCTCTTAAGAGGGTGTGATATTGTCTGATTTGACTAAACCGGCACGATTTTCTTCAAAAATTTCTCATATCATTAAGAAATTCCTACATCTTAATTATACGTAATTTTCTAATTTTTAGAGCTGTAATATGAAACTCTGTTCGCACCTCCAATAAAAGCTTTCCTTTGAGCTCACGATGTCACTAAAGCAACTTTAGTCGTGCATTAAACTCTATGATTTATTGTCATCGCAAAATGTATCATTGTTTTTATACTTGCATGAAGATGGAAATTCCTTTTTAATTTTTATCTTTTCTCGACAGACAACGGATCTAGAAATGATATTGCATTTTTTAAGCAACATTAACTCTTCATTGGTAAAAGCTTTCATTTCTTACAATCTTATAATATTCAAATTGCGGGGAATTCTTTCAGGAAAATAAAAGCTGCAATTGTCAAATGATTTGTCGAAAATGAAATTCCCAATTGAGAGGACTAAACGATCTATGGGGGCGTGGTCCTGCTTGTGCCCACTTATTTTCAAAATCTCGTATTTTCCCAAACTGGAAATAAACAAAAGAATAATAATGGAGAAACCTAATGATCAATTTCACGTGAAAATCAAACTTTGATATATAAATATTTATCAATCATAGATTTTTTAAAGAAGCAGATCACATGTTTTTTTTCTCGTAGAGTTTCTTTCAGTTCCAATGTATCTGGATATAATTAATAAAAGGAACCGACCACTATCTGTTTCCTCCCAAAATGAAAAATAAAGCCATGTTGATCTTCCATTAGTGCTCCCCATTAGAGATAACAGCGACATTCTCTGAACTTTAATTGTTTGATTTACTATCAGCTAGAGTAGTATTTGTCATCCAGCAATGATTGTTAATATAAAAATGTATATAAAAATATCATAATATACTACTTTTTAAGGGAAGCTCTAGTGCAAAAAGTATTCAATATTCATTCAACGATTGGGCAAAGAACGCAACCTACTAGGATATGATATAGGCAGCTTAATATGACACAAGCATTAATGATCAATTCTACGGCTCGAACTCGTAACATATATGTTGGGATTGAAGTTTGGTCAATGGGAAATGGAGGGAAGAAATGTGAAGGAAAAGTGAGCTCCCTTATGCTTTGGAAAGAGCAATTGTCCCTCATTGGTGGTGGAAAGAAAAGCGAATGTGATTATATTGAGAAAGCACTTCCCTTGGTGTTAAATGTGTTGGAAAGAAGGTAGTCATCGTCGCTGTCGCCGTCTCGGCTTTGGCTTTGGTCAAGGATTGATTGATTAATATTTTTGGACAAAATTTCTTTCAATTATTTAATTAATTACGAAAAGTCAACCCGGAATAACTCAGGACCCGCGATACAAATTTATTTTCCCAGAATATTTTAAACGTGAATCGTTCCCGCCTATTCCAACAGCCATGGCTGTTTCTGAAAGGTTGCAAACTATTTAGAAACAGTGCCATAAAATGGCTATAAATATGCCTTGATCTCATAATCTTTCCTTGCGAAATTTTCTGAACTTCTTCTGCACAATTAAAATTCCAGTGTGCTTTACAGCCATTAAGTGGTTCATTGTTCACCGGCGTTTTTGGTACAGACACTCTGGTGAGTTAAATCGTTCTATCCTGTGAGGATAATATTTCAACACCTCAGGTACTTGAGGGGAATAATTTCCTTAAGGACACACTATGCATTCAGTGCGCTCGATTTTATTCCTAAAAATATTTACTGATTCTGGTTTCTAACAATCTCCAGTTTCTGCCTTATTTTTGTTTTTCTTATTACTGTTTTATGTCACAGAATTTACTGTTTCGTAATATTATATTATATTATAGTAATACAGATTGAACAACAATCTTAAGAAAATTATTTATACTGTAATTTGTATTCTGGTTTTGGAGATCAAAATTTTTGTGGTTTTCTACTCCATCTGAATTTTTCTATTTCTAATTTGAAGATATAAAAACTTCATCGGAGTATTAAAAATTAGAAACGATTTGAAGAACATAAAAACTTCATCGTTTTCTTGTGAAACAGTATATAAAAACTTTGGTTTTGTTTATTAAACGCACTGTTTATTATTTATTACAGTATTATTTATTGTTCTATTTTCTACCATTAATTAAACTCTTCTTTTGTTGACAGTGAGAAATGGCAATTGAAAAGAGAAATCCATTTGTGACTATTGTGGCAACAACGATAGCCTCATCAAGCCGAACTGTTGTGCCGTCGGCCGAAAAATCGGAAAACTTTTTTAGAGCCAACTCCAAAGGATGGCAACAAAAGGTGTTCTTTTAGCTTACCACGCTTGGTATGCAGAAATTCACCAGTGAAGACCCTCCAATGCCTGCCACTGACATGTCAGACAATGAGACGTTTATGATTGTTGAGGCATAAAAACAGGCAGATTTTCTTTGCAAAGGCTACATCTTAAGCGCTTTGGAGGATGACTTGTACAATGTCTACAGTGCTATGAATACTTCGAAAGAATTATGGGACGCACTTGACAAGAAGTACAAGACCGAAGATGCATGCTTGAAAAGTTTGTGGTTCCCAAGTTTCTAGACTATAAAATGATAGACAGCAAAACCCTAGTGTCACAACCCAAAATCCCAACCTGGTCGTGATGGCGCCTTTCGTGAAGACAAGGCCAGCCGAACCAATCCAACACCGCAAAACATTTTAAACAACACGAAGATAATATAAATACGGTTTAATAGTAGTCAATTGCAGAAAATATCATATAGCAACCATCCCGACTACAGCCCTCAGATCGGGGTGTCACAAAGTCATGAGCCACTAGAGAAGACCTACTGATAATATATCTAATACAATATCTTAAGTACAAATGTTTGAGGGAAGCAAAATCAACAAAAGAAAAGAGTTACGGAGCTGCGGACGCAAGCAGCTACCTCGTAATCTCTGAAGCTTCGGTCCAGTAGTAATATTCAGTACCTCTGAGTGGGACCGCTAACGCCTGAATCTGCACACAAGGTGCAGGGAGTAAAGTGAGTACTTCCAACTCAGTGAGTAATAAAAGTAAATAAGAACTGAAGATAAGAAACATTTAAATCATTACACAGTCCACCACGGAACAATAACACATTTTACCTTCCACAGAATTATGTGAAGTAAACAGAACAACCACAAACCAAATATGCAATGCAATGCAATGCGATGCGATGCTATGCCATGCAATGTAATGCAATGCTAGTCATGCTAGTCAACACTAGCCATGACCTGTGACGGCGTGCCACACGATCCCCTGGG
>MCJB01034725.1:43308-63530 GCA_002018475.1 Nicotiana obtusifolia | reverse complement strand
GAAGAAACGTGCAGCAGAATAAGAAGAAGAAGCAAGAAGAAGCAGCAACAAGAAGAAGAAACGAAGCAAAAAAGAAGAGGCAAAAATGGCGGAAACGGCGCAGGGGCTTTTAATTATATTTGGCGCATTTTCCCTCTGTAGGGTTTATATGGGTTGGGTCAAAGTGTTAAAAATAAAACTTGAGGTTAAAAAATAAAGCTTTGGGTTAAAGTGTTAAAAATATAACTTTGGGGTGAGTCAAAACTTCCTAATCACTAATACAAAGTTTATCACCCCTACTCAATTAAAAACACTAGAGTTACTCCAACTCAATTTTAAAACCCATTTGTCACCTATAATTAAAAGGCCCCAGTAAGTTTTCGTCAAGTTGAAAAAAGATGAGTGAGAAGAGTAAAAGAAATTACTATATTTAAAATATGGAAATTGAAAACATTTCATTAAGAATAGTAACCTTAATTAACAAGGCTATAAAAGTGAAAGTATTTAAAATTCAAAAGATAACATTTCCATAACTACTACTACTACAATGTTATTTTTGCTAATAATGAGAATTCAGAAAAATTGACTTTTTTGCATAATTCGTGTTCCGGTGAAGTTTAAGCCAGGACTCTGGCAGGCTTTAGCTCATGGTCAGAGGCGGATTCAAGATTTAAATTTAAGAAATTTTATATTTTATAGCAAAGGTATACATCCTGTTTATTATAAACCAAAATTATTTTATAATATTATTTTCTATAGTTATTTTTTATATTTTATAGCAAAATAAGTATTTATAGTATATACTATCATTGAGGCATGAAATATACTATGTATGTTTTTACTTTCTCTTTCTTTCAATTAACACAAGATTCTCTCTCAAATTTTTTTCTTCTTTCTCTCTTTCTTCCTTCTCTCTTTCATTCAATTAACACACGATTCTCTCTCAAAATCCCAACAAAATATTTCTTCTTTCTCTCTCTCTTCCTTCTCTCTCTGTTCGAGCAGAATACATGCTTAATTTATACGCCGGATATTGGAATGAATTTGTACTATTTAGTTCTACGCCGGATATTTAAAATGGATTTGTACTACAATATTAGAAAGAAAGAGACTGCGGCTTTTTCTACGCCGAATATTGCAATGGATTCTTCTACACGAATACTGCAATATTTTTTACGACGGAGAAGATTTGAGGGCTTGCGTTTTTGTTCGTCGCCATTTTTAGTTTTAATACAATGTATACAATATTTTGCGTGGCCGAAAAATGCCATATCCGGTGAACTTTCTTCCCTTCTTTGCTATTTAGTCACATACAATGATACAAACACATTGCATTCCGTACAAATTCACTCAAATACATTATATTTATATATAAATACATTATTTTTTGGTTGTATTTATGTATTTCGAATGTTTGTTTTTTAATACAGCTGAATACACATGTATTCATGCATGAATACATGATATAAACATTGAAATACACTGAAACAAACATTAAAATAGAACATAATATAAATAATGAATATATTTAATTTTAAATATAGTGAAATACAATAAAATATACTAAAAACAAATAGAAACACAGTTAATACAACCAATGAAATATAACGAATACAACAGTAATAACATGTATTAAGAATAACTAAAATGCTGCTAATACAAATTCATTTGAATACACTGAATATAAAATAGCGAATACAGTATATACAAACATTCAATCTAATGAATGCAACAGTAAAAAAACTATTGAACACTAAAGTTAAATACAACAGCAATAGACAACTGAAAAATCATTTTAATTAATTGGGTTGATAATGAGATCTGTAAGAATTGATTTTGTTGAGTTATATTAAGAGTGTATCATGCTAATTGATATTATTTTCGTTATTAGATAGCTGGACATACATGTTTTTAAGGTGATTGCCGTTACTGTATTCATGAATACATGTCGCGAATACATTTGAATACATGCGCGTATAGCTGGACTACCCTGATTTTAGGCGCTGCTGTATTCATGAATACAACAGCGTGAATACATGTGAATATATACACGTACAGCTGGACTACCTTGATTTTAGGAGCTTTTGTTGTTGCATTCATGAATACAGCCGCACGAATACAACGAATACACTACAGTAACAACTGAATAGTAGCTATAGGAAGTAATTATGTATACAGTAGCTATAAGAAGTTAATAGCCACAAAACAATAGTGGTTTTTGAAAATTCCTCTAAATTTAATGGGTTTAGCTTATAAATTTTTAGCATTGAATTTATAAAATAAAATGTTCTTATTAAGAGTCAAATTCAAGACCTCCATTAACTACACAGATGCTCTAACCAACAAAGCTACGAGAGCTTATTACTCTTTTGTTTTAGTTCAAAACAATTCATCTCTTATTTCATGGATTTGCTATAAAATTTAAATATAGGTACGAATGATAAATACAATATAAATATTTAATGTATCGCGTAATTTTTCCTTAATTAAACTCATAGCCGAAAGACTACATTCGCCCTAGATGTGGCAGCTATTGTGGAGCATAAGGAATTGGGCCTCCAGGAAGCAGTGGACTACGTGATTAAGAAGAGACTGGACCAAGAGAAAGCCGGGCTTATTGCTGTGTCCAATGAAGAGGAAGTGGCATATGGGTTTAATTACAAAGGAACGTTTAGACTTTTAGAGGCTATGCAACTGAAGATGGATTGATTTACACAAAATGAATAGAAAGAAAATGCAGTAGATGCTTAATTTTTACCGCTTAAAGCTGTCGTGCCATTTTGGGCTATAAAATTCATGTCACTAAGAGAAAAATGAGAATGTTAAAGTTAAATTATTCTTATATATACAAAAGTGTTAATTATTTTTTCTTAGAATAGACTAAAAAGGAAAAACTTTGTCAATAAAATTAAATAGAGGGAATATTATGTACAAGGGATCAAAATTCAAGCTTAAATTGGGCCACACAGTTACAGTAGAATTATAAGGCCCAGGCAGATGCCCAAGTCAAAGCCAAATCTGTGAAATGAAAGACAAATAACATAACATAAAATAAAAGGGGATGCATTTCAGTTTGTATATCTACAAATAGAAAATTAGATCAAATATAAACCTAAAACAGATGGAACCAACCTTATATATATATATATATATATATATGTATGAACCTAGAATATTCAACTATATGCCTATTGTTGCTCCCTAACGCACACGCAAGTATACGTGGTCGACAAGTAATATAGGATTGTAAGTCCAGGTTATCATACCCACAGGGACTCAAATTAATTACTTTCTAACAGACTAATATTGTTATTTAAACAAGCAAAAGTCGAGTTTCAATAGATGGATTATTCTAAATTATAACGCTAATTTATATCTAATGATTGCAATGAACAAATTACGTGTTGTGTAATCAATAAAACAAATATTCCAGGGTTGTGATTATTTTACCAATCCTATTGTGTTCTAATTAACTTTCCATTCATATAATTCATGTATGGTTGCTAATTAATCGATAAACATGCTCATAGCCTTCTTCCAAAGTACTATTCACCTATTCTTAATAAGATTAACACCTATATTCCTATGGAATTAATCTATCAAGAATGCAATAAAAACACGATATTCAATTAAGCATGGTGATTAAGTACATTCCTATCTTAACACGAATCCGCCCCCCTTAAAAGGTTAAGAACATGCTTTCTTCAATTCTTTTCTAATCTAAACATAGTTTTCCCAAACATAGTATAGATAATTGATAGAACTTAGTTGCTGGCCAAAACAATTAAGCAATTAGGCATAGAATTGAAGAAACAACCATATGATTATGAATTATAAACAAGGAATTGTCAACTTTGAACCACAATATTCATGGCTAATCACAACCCCAGAACAAGGGGTGATTAGCCACTCATGTTCAGAATAATCAAAATAATAAGTGTTGACAAACTATAAAAATACTAGACAGAGAGAACTGAAGATTGATTGCTTCTGTGCGATGTTCCGTGGCGTTCTTGACTCCCAAATCACGTTCTCCTCCTTCCTATTGAGTTTGGAGGTGTTTATATAGGAGTTGGGAAGGGGTAGGGTCGAAATAGTGGACTCCTAGACGGACTAGGACAATTTTCTGAAGTCGGTGCCCTAGCTGGCGCCAGGCGCCCCCAGGGCGCTGCCTCCAGTGAGTTTTTTCCAGGTTCTGCCTCCAACGCCACAGGTGGCGCCAGGCGCTGCCTGTGGCGCCCAATGACTTTTCGTCTGCTTTCGTCTCGTTTTGGCTCGTTTCTTGCCCGTTTCGCCCTCAATTGCTTCCGACTCATCCCTACACATAAAAACACCTTAATTTAACATGAATCGACGCAATTAACAAGCCAATTTCATAACACAAAAGCCAAATATGAGGTATTTTACATAGAAATATATATCTTTTACACCAAACATCAACACCCCACACTTAGACTCTTGCTCGCCCTCGAGCAATGGGATTATATACAACCTTCCCAACTACCAAACTCTTGATATCATCACAAAACATTCGACTTTTCATTCCAAATTATACTTTTGAACACAATCAATACTAGCAAATAAATATGAACACATAATTGACCCATATATTTCCCATAAAGTCTACTTAAGCACAATGCTTCATTATCATCCAACAACCCAAATGTCATCACCCAACCTCAAAAGCCAACTTGCAAACATTAAGCAATCTCAATACATATACTCACCTAACCAGACAATTTATAACATTACCAGTCGCTCATGAAATCATGTGCCCTCACCTCAATTCGAAGAGTGAACATATATGGATAAAACCACACAATTTTTTTTTTTTGAACAACATGCCCTCACTCTCACAAAGAACTCATATGCTTCCCATAAAGTACCATAAGCTTGCCCGTAGTGTAAATTTCTATTAATTGAGTTAGTCAAATTTAAGATCAACTAGGACTTTTAAGGTTGTAATGTAGGCTAGGGGACGGGTAGGATATATCTGGTAATAGTGGCTAGTCCTCCTAAGCACTTAATACACTACAATCAAGAATTGAACACTTTTCTTCTTTCAATTACTAAACTTGTCTCATATACATAGCCTTTCTTTTTCAACTCAGCATCTCTATCATTCCACTAGCACAAACCAATAGGAGGTGTTTTTTCTCTATATATTTTTCATTAACATTCTTTCTAACAATTTTTTTTTCTCCTTTTTTTTTCCACACTCCATAACAATATTCATCAGCCAGTGATTCTTAATTTTAGCTTCATTGCACCAACAAGTCTTTTCATGGTTCCACTCATAATCAAGGCAATCCCCCTAACTCCACCCTTACTTCTTTTAGCGACTAAGTGCTTTCGGAGGTAAAGGTTCAAATAAGGCTTAATTTAAGGACAAAATAAGGGAATAGCTTGTAATGTAGGTACCAAAGAAAAAGGCCTATAGGCTCAAAGGGGCTAGCAACGGACAAATTTATATTTGATGTGACAAGCACATCCATAATCAAACAAGAAAATGCCATTTCTTAGATTAGCCTTACTTACAATTTCGCTTCAATTAACATACGGGGCAAGTTCTAGACTATATAGGATAGCACAGAGAATCAAAACCTCACTCACACACTCTGCACATGACTCAATCACGACAATTCTGTTCAAATTCCAAGTCAAGCAAGCATATATAATTGAAACAATTAAGCAGTAAATACCCTATATGATATGCAAGTCAACGATGGAGAAGAGGCGTCACAAATTGGGCGGATTTTCTTTAGGCTTATAATTTAACTAAACGGGAAGTGGATCATGGGTCATAGCCTATTGTACAAGCATAAACCATGTCAAGAAGCATTACAATATACCCCAGTTCTTCCTAATATAGTCCTAAAAAGAAATTAAATTCGCCCCGTTCGAGCTATATCCTTGGAAAAGAACCGGTGCCTTAAGAAAAATCAAGGAATATTACCTAACTATCCTAAAAATAAAAAAATAAAAAAATAAAAAAAATCTTTTTTTTATTTTTAGTCTGACTTTATCCCTCAAGAAAAAGATCCATCGTCGGGAAAAATCTGAATTTTTTTCAAAAATTGTCAGTTTCTACACTAAAAATTAGTTTATACACTAAAATTAATAACAATACAACTATTAAAAAGACCCAAATAAAACTAAATCATCCATGATATACATTCACAACACTCACAACACAGGTATTTCCCCACCCCACACTTAAACAATGCATCGCCCTCGATGCATGCAAACATGTAAAATAGAGCAGGGTGAAAAGAAAACTCCCTGTTTGCGCTTTCTTTAGGGACCGGCAAGGTGGTGGAGAAGGTTTCAACGCTTGTACCTTTGCTAATGTTGTCACGGGCCATATTATCCTGCAACACAAGTAAACAGGAAAGTGAGCAATGTTCAAAACATATGTCATAGGTTGGCATGCAAGTCGTCACATCACCCCACACTTAAAATCGAAGCATAAGTACAAGTGTTGAGCCATAATATCCCGACCCCACACTTAAAATCGTGGAACATTCTGCCTGCAGCGCCCCAGGCAGCGCTGGGCGCTGGCCTGGGCGCTGTTTCCCAATTTTTTTTTTTTTTAATTACCGTTATAAAACTTACATGTCCTACAACATTACACCTAATAATTCTATGTGTATACATCAATTGTATTACCCTATCTAGTCTAAAAGAATAAATCAAGAAGTTAAACTAGGAAAGCGATAAAAATTGGGTTGCCTCCCAACAAGCGCTTGATTTAACGTCGCGGCACGACTCAGATTCTTGATATCAATCTGGCTTGATGTCTAGCCTTCGAGCTTCTTCAACAGATGGCCTGAGATGGGTCAGAGTGACAGGCCTTTTCAACTCTTCTGCTTTTCTGAACCCCCGAACATGATTGCTGGAAATATCCAGTACTTTCTTAATTTCTTCCATTGTTCCATCTTTACTCTTTTCCACCTCCCCAATCAATGCTCGTTCAATGGGATCAGCTGGGCTCATGTAAGGCACTAATGATTTGGAAGCATTCTCCACCATCGAGATCATTGCTAATTCCTCATAACGGGTAGGCAACCGGAGTGTAGGCAACCGGAGTGCTTTATAAACATTGAACACCTCTTCTTGGTCACCTACTCTCATCGTCATTTTTCCTTCGCAGACATCAATAATCGCTTGACCTGTGGCTAGGAATGGACGCCCCAAAATAAATGGGACGTCCTGATCTGGCTCATAATCCAAGATGATGAAATTAGCAGGAAATATGAACGAGCCAACTTGGACTAGGACGTCTTCAATCACTCCCTCCGGATGAGCCAAAGAGCAGTCTGTCAAATGTAATATAACTGTCGTTAGGCGTGGGTCACCCAACCCCAACTGTCTGAATACGGAGAGTGGCATCAAGTTTATACTCGCCCCCAGATCACATAGGGCTCTTCCTACAGCATGTTTCCCAATTGAAATTTGAATGGTGAAGCTTCCCGGATCCTTCAATTTCTGTGGTAGCTTGCCTTGAATTCTAGAACTACACTCCTCGGTGAGTGCCATAGTTTCAAACTCAGTAAATCTCCATTTATTGGCCACAATATCCTTGATATACTTTGCATATTTAGGCACTTCTTGCAATATATCGACCAGCGGAATGTTGATTTGTACCTGTTTTAAAATGTCAAGGAACTTTTTGTATGCCTCATTATCCCTCAGTTTTTGTAATCTCTGTGGAAATGGAGGTGGGGGCCTTGCAACCAATTGTGGGGGTTGCCTAGCTTCTGTCTCTTTAACCGACTTCTCAATTTCTTTGGCCTTCTCTGCTGTTGCTTCAATGGTGATTGGTTTTTTATTAAAGGTCACCTGCTTCTTCTTTTTCGATTCTACCTCTTCCAACTGTCTCCCGTTCCTCAATGATACAACATTAAGTGTTGCCCTTGGCTTAGCCTCAGTATCGCTAGGTAGTGCTCCAGCTGGTCGAGTATTTTAAGCCCCGGCCAGCTGTCCCAACTGGCATTCCAGATTCCTCACTGTTAAGGTGAGGGTTTGGTATTCAGTTCTGAATTGCTTGTTGTCTTGCACCAACTGTTTCAACAACTCATTTGTATTATCATCTGATTGTGGAGGTTGCCCTTGTGGTTGATTATAATGCCCTTGCGGTCTACCTGGATTCTGCTGCTGTTGATGACCACCCCATGAAAAGTTGGGATGATTCCTCCAATTTGGATTGTAGGAGTTTCCATATTGTGTATTCTGATTTACGGGCCCCCTGTTCCGTTGTCCCACATAATATATGGATTCCGGATTTGTGGGGCACATATCACTCGTGTGGTTGTCACCACACATCTCACATCACAATGACATTTGTTGGACCTGCTATCTTGGTTGAACCTGCTGCATCGTCATTCTGTTCATCTGATTGGCCAGTTTTTCCATCTCAACTCTCGTAGCTGCAAGGTCATCCAATTCGATCAACCCAGCTCCCTTTTGTTTAATGGCTCTGCGCGAGTCACCATCACCTTGCCAATTATGATCATTGGCCATGAAATTATTCAGTAGGAGTTGGATTTCACTATACGGCTTGGCCATGCAACTACCCCTGCACGCTGATTCAAGGTTCATTTTTAAAGCTTCATCGAGCCCATCAACAAACGTATGTCCCAGGACCTCATCTGTCTGGCAATGGTGTGGACAATCCCTGAGTAGCTTCTTATACCTTTCCCATGCCTGTCGAAGAGTTTCTCCTTCCCGTTGTTCAAATCCCAAAATCTGGCTTCTCAGTGACTTTGTCTTTTTGGTTGGGAAGAATTTGATCAGAAATTTTCTGGCCAGGTCATCCCATGTGTAAATAGAATTCCCAGGCTCCTTTTGCAACCACTCTTTTGCTTCCCCCAATAGAGAAAAAGGAAACAATGTCAACCTCACATAATCTTTAGACACATTTGGATAATTGTAAGTATCCGTGATTTCCAAAAAGTTCTGAATATTTCTCTGTGGGTCTTCATGCGACAGCCCCACATACTGCCTTGTAGATTGGATTAGCTGCACCATGTATTGTTTTAACTCAAAGTGCCCTGTGATTTCAGGCTTGACAATCGCCTGAGTCATGTTGGCAAGATTTGGTCTTACAGCTTCAATTACCGCTCTTTCCGCGTTACCCGCCATCTCAATTGGCTATGGTTGAACAACAATGTCCAACTCTCCGTTAATTCTGGTTCTGGCTTCTACTTCCCTCCTTATTCTGTGTAGTGTTCTTTCAATTTCTAGATCAAAAGGAAGAAGGTTGTTTGCGCTTCTACTCCTCCGCATTCAATAGAAGAGCCTGTGTGTGCAAACAACGTAAGCCGATTAGTGAAACTTTAATAAATAACAAATATAAGCTGAAGTTGGTAAAGTAGTAAATTTTTAAGTCCCCGGCAACGGCGCCAAAAACTTGTTGCTCCCTAACGCACACGCAAGTATACGCGGTCAACAAGTAATATAGGATTGTAAGTCCAGGTTATCGTACCCACAGGGACTCAAATTAACTACTTTCTAACAGACTAATATTGTTATTTAAACAAGCAAAAGTCGAGTTTCAATAGATGGATTATTCTAAATTATAATGCTAATTTATATCTAATGATTGCAATGAACAAATTACGTGTTGTGTAATCAGTAAAACAAATATTCCAGGGTTGTGATTATTTTACCAATCCTATTGTGTTCTAATTAACTTCCCGTTCATATAATTCATGTATGGTTGCTAATTAATCGATAAACATGCTCATAGCCTTCTTCCGAAGTACTATTCGCCTATTCTTAATAAGATTAACACCTATAATCCTATGGAATTAATCTATCAAGAATGCAATAAAAACACGATATTCAATTAAGCATGGTGATTAAGTATATTCCTATCCTAACCACAAATCAGCCCCCCTTAAAAGGTTAAGAACATGCTTTCTTCAATTCTTTTCTAATCTAAACATAGTTTTCCCAAACATAGTATAGATAATTGATAGAACTTAGTTGCTAGCCAAAACAATTAAGCAATTAGGCATAGAATTGAAGAAACAACTATATGATTATGAATTATAAATAAGGAATTGTCAACTTTGAACCACAATATTCATGGCTAATCACAACCCTAGAACAAGGGGTGATTAGTCACTCATGTTCAGAATATCAAAATAATAAGTGTTGACAAACTATAAAAATACTAGACAGAGATGAAGAACTGAAGATTGATTGCTTCTGTGCGATGTTCCGTGGCATTCTTGACTCCCAAATCACGTTCTCCTCCTTCCTATTGAGTTTGGAGGTGTTTATATAGGAGTTGGGAAGGGGTAAGGTCAAAATAGTGGACTCCTAGACGGACTAGGACAATTTTGAAGTCGACGCCCTGGCTGGCGCCAGGCGCCCCCCAGGGCGCTGACTCCAGTGAGTTTTTTCCAGGTTCTGCCTCCAGCGCCACAGGTGGTGCCAGGCACTGCCTGTGGTGCCCAATGCCTTTTCGTCTGCTTTAGTCTCGTTTTGGCTCGTTTCTTGCCCGTTTCGCCCCCAATTGCTTCCGACTCATCCCTACACATAAAAAACACCTTAATTTAACATGAATCGACGCAATTAACAAGCCAATTTCATAACACAAAAGCCAAATATGAGGTATTTTACATAGAAATATATATCTTTTACACCTAACATCACCTATGAATGGATTTTCTTAATTTTTCATTATTAAGAGCATTGGAAGTTCTCTAACGTGCCAAAATGATATCCCCTCAAAGTCGAGCAATGAGTCAACAGCATTTTGAAGTACAATTGCTAAAAACTAAACAAAAAAACCAACTTTGCGCTTCACGAGTGTGCAAAAAAGTGTGTAAAATGAACTGTTCACTTTGGCTCCTATTCTTCTGCGTACGTTGGAAAATTGCTGCTCTGCGGGGGTGTGAGTGTAAGATTTTCATAATATAGAGGGTGTAAGTATTTGATTTTAAAATATAAAAGATGTGTCCGAACTGAGTTATATTATACGGGTAGGCTGCCTACATCCCATTTCTTGGGGTGCGGCCTTTTTGGACCCTACGTGAATGCGGGATACTTTGTGCATCGGGTGTTACACCTAAGTTTCAATGATGACAATAGTGCAAATCTAACTGCATCCATTAATCCAGTTAATCGCAGGAAATCAAGAGGACATCACTACTTCAAAAGGAAGTCCTTTGGTAAGGACATCAGAAAGGAAACAAGATCAAATGAAGCAAGAACAATGCTAAATCAAAGGACGTCAAGACCATCAAAAAAGGAAACAAAATCAAAGACAGGCGCTAAAAGAAGTCAGAACAATGCTAAATCAATGAACGTCAAGGCTATCAAAAAGGAAACAAATCAAGTGCAGCCGCTTCAAGGATTGATTCGAAATCTGGAGATACTGAAGATTGATCGATCAAGTCAAGCCACAAATCACTTCCTTGATTATAGATATACGTAAATGAATCCAGCCCATCTCTTGTGCAGGATTCGGAGGCACCCCTTGGGTAAAATCTCTTAGAATATTTTGCGCCTTAATCAAGGATCAATCTGCAACAGCTACTCAAAACTCTCCTATAAGAAGATTGGCAAACTCAAGGATTCTGCACGCAACTACATCATTTGTTTCTAAGCCTTTCTAGTTCTTAGTACAAACACTGTATTCCTGAGTTTATTAGTGTCACAAAAGATAGAAAAAGTTAGAACACAAAACAAGAGTTGTGTCAACACTATAAAAAAATTACTGTTGATGTATACCGTTGGTGGTGAACGTACTAAAACCATCACCGCTGTAAACATTTATCAAGATCTAAGAGAACCCTTATGACCCAGTATAAAAACTGTTGTGTCTTTTTTACCTTCCTATTCATTTAGTTTATCTCTACTGAAATCAATCACTGCGCAAAGTCTAGTCGACTAAACGCATACTCAGTCAACTAAGATTTTTAAATCGGTTACAATTCAACCCCTCCCCTCCTCTTGTACTTTCAATTGGTATCAGAGCAAGGCTCACGAACTTTGCTTAACAACAAGTGAGGAAAAGATAATGGGATCAAATACAGTCGTTGGAGCGCTATTCCAAGAAGGAACTTCTCAAGTACGACCCCCGTACTTCAATGATCAGCATTTTTCTCACTGGAAAGTACGCATGAAAACCTACACTATGTCATATGATATTAAAGTTTGGTGCATGATCAAAAAAGAAAATCTTCTAATTCCGCCAAAGAAAGATGACAATGGTCAAGTATAGTATCATCAGGTCCTCTTGATTTAGATGATTACACTGAAGAACAATCAGTTGCCATAACAATGAATGCTAAGGCAAAAAATATACTGTATAACACTATCAGTGGAGAAGAATATGAAAAGATATCAAGCTGTGAAACTGAAAAGGAAATGTGGGATAAATTAGAGATCACATATGAAGGAACCAACAAAATGAAAGAAACAAGGATCAACCTTCTAGTTCGAGACTATGAATTATTTCAAATGAAGGATGGAGACTCAGTAGAAGAAATATTTTCCAAGTTCAGCAAAATCCTTGGAGACTTAAAATCGTTTGGTAGACCAATAAAAAATAGAGAACAAGTCAGAAAAATCCTGATAAGCCTTCCCATGATTTGGCAACCCAAAGTCATTGCTTTGGAATGTCAGGGCCTTGACAAAATATCCTATGATAAACTTAGAGGTGATCTAATTGCGTTTGAAAAACACATTTAGACAGGCAAATTCAACAAGAAAAAAAGAAGACAGTCGCATTAAAAGCAACTTTAGCTGAATCAGAAAATGAAGAAGAAGAAGAAGAAGAAGAAGGAGGAGAACAAGATGAGAACATAGCTATGCTTTCCAAAGTGGTAACAAGCATGATGAAGAAGAACAAAAGCAGCAGAAGAGGTAAATCAAACTTCAGAAAAGGAACAATGAACAATAATAACGACAAAAATGATGGAATATGCTATGAGTGTGGAAAACATGGACACATCCAAGAAGAATGCCCTGAACTGAAAAAGAAACTTAGCAAGAACTTTCAAAAGAAGAAATCCTTTGGAGCTTGGAGTGATAAAGAAGAATCTAATCACGAAGAAATCGTCAACATGTGCTTCATGGACATCAATGAACATAGCGATGAAGACTCAGATGAACTTGATCAATTCAAAAGAAATAAAGTGTGGGATTTGGTTCCAAAACCATCAAATGCTTCCATTGTAGGAACTAAATGTGTTTTCAGAAATAAGCTGAATGAGTCTGGTCAAGTAGTTCGTAACAAAGCAAGGCTAGTTGCTCAAGGTTACTCTCAACAAGAGGGAATCGACTAGGATAAAACATTTGCACCTGTAGCAAGACTAGAATCCATTCAAATACTGCTTGCTTTTGCTGCTCATAAAGGATTCAAGCTATTTCAAATGGATGTAAAAAGTGCCTTCCTAAATGGATATATATCTGAATAAGTATACGTGAAACAATCTCCTGGCTTTATAAGTGATAGCTTCCCAAACCATGTATTCAAGCTGTCTAAAGCTCTATACGGACTCAAGCAAGCTCCTCGGGCCTGGTATGAAAAACTAAGCTCTTTTCTCCTAAATCAAGGCTTCAAAAGAGGTAATATCGACACAACCTTGTTCATTAAGCACTCAAATTCAGGTATTCTTATTACTCAAATTTATGTTGACGATATTATATTTGGAGCCCTAAATTTGTATTACGTGAAGAATTCACTCATATATGAAAGGAGAATTGGAAATGAGCATGATGGGAGAGCTAACTTTCTTTGTTGGACTGCAAATCAAACAATCTCCCAAGAGCTAACTTTCTTTGTTGGACTATAAATCAAACAATCTCCCAAAGGGATTTTTATTAGCCAAACCAAGTACACCAAGGAACTCATAAAGAAGTTTGGTATAAAAATTGAAAAGTCTATTAGAACTCCAATGAGTCCAAAAACTATGCTTGAAGAAGACAAGAATGGTAAAAGTGTGGATGAAACAACATATAGAGGAATGATTGGATCTTTATTATATCTCACTACTCGTCGACCAGATATAATGTTCAATGTATGTAAGTGTGCAAGGTTTCAGTCAGCTCCAAAGGAATCTCATCTTACTGCAGTTAAACGCATTATTAGATATCTCATTGGGATCATTGAATTAGGACTATGGTATGCCCATTCTAACAATTTTGATTTAAAAGGCTTTTCAGATGAAGATTTTGCAGATGATAGGATTGACAAAAAAAGTACTAGTGGCACATGCCAATTGTTGGAAAATGCTCTAATTTTCTGGCATAGCAAGAAACAAAATTATGTGTCTTGTCAACTACTGAAGCAAAATATTTAGCTGTTGGAAGTTGTTGTACACAAGTTCTTTGGATTATGCATCAACTTCTTGATTATGATTTATCTCTTACCTCTACTACTACATACTGTGATAATACAAGTTCTATATGTTTGTCAAAAAATTATGTGCATCATTCTAGGGCAAAACATATTGAAATTAAGCATCATTTTATTCGTGATCATGTTGAAAAAGGTGATATCTTCTTAGAATTCATTAGTACTGAGTCTCAACTTGCTGATATTTTTACAAAACCTCTTTTGGAAGAAAGATTTTGTCTACTGCATAAAAAGATTGGTATTTCGTCTATTACGTAAAAAATCTTTCGTATCTTTAAAATATTTACTTCCTTTCTTAGTTTGCTTAATTGATGAGTGTATTAATTTGATGTGAGTGTTATTATTACACTTCCATTGGTGCCGTCGAAGCAACTCCTCAGAAGTGCCACTTCCATCTGAACTTACCTTTTCCTCTAACCGATTCAACCCTTCAACCTTCCAAAGGCCTAGATAAGTACCCCCTTCCTCTATCATTCTCCATAATTTCTAATAAAAATTCCTCTACCATGGCAAAGAGAAACCTCTCATCTTCCACTGCCACAAGACGAAGCAGACGATTTCAGAAAATTCAAAATCCTGAAGAAACCGTCGACCTTGAATCATCACTTGATCCAGACTTCCTCAAAAGCGATAATGAAAGCAGTGACTCATGATCTACATATTAGCCAGAAAAAGGAAGGGAAAAGACCTATGGAGCAAACCCCCAAAAGGCCTGCATGCAAGAAAGAAAAAGTGAAAACCACAAATTTTGGGCTAGAGGATAAACTGAACTTCTATGGACCAAGTGAAAAATCAAGTTTTGAGTCATATAAGTCTAAATCTATGGCTTATAGACGTTCCGTAATTCTCTCTCTTATGAAATATTTGCATTGTGATGTGATTGCTATCTTTGATTTTCAACGCCTTTCTCCTCTATTTGATATTATTGGGCTTCTGTGTATGAAGAGCATGTGAGGATGTTTTATGCAAATCTGTTTGTTAATGACAAAGATGAAGTAGAGTCAATGGTTTTAGGCACTCGGATTGTTCTTGATTCCTATCAATTTGAAAAGATTTTTCTGCTAAGTTTCATGGTTATGATATTTTTGTGCAAAATTCCTGGCCTAAAGACTTTGAAGTTTCTTTAGAAGAGGCAAAAGCTTTTCTGTCTGAAAATCCTCCCGACATTGGTCCTTAAAATCTCAAGTTTGAACACCATGTTTTAGCCCACATGATAGCTACTACTCTACTTCCTAGGACTGGGTCTCTCAGCAATTTGACTACTAGTGATATCTTTGTTCTTTACTGTCTTGTGAACAATAAAAGACTTGATTGGTTTGTATGGATTCGTTAGTATATGCTTAAAAGTATCAGGGATATATCTTCTTCTGCTGCTTGTTTACCCTATGGCTTGCTCATCTCACATATTCTTGAGGTCATAAAGGTTGATTTGGCACCTTTCTCACTTAAACACGTTACGACCACCTTTGATAAGACAACCTTTGCTATGATAGATTACACCTTAAGTGAAGATGGATAGGTCAAACGTGCCAAGGTTGAAAGTTCTCCTGTACAGGTTAAAGCACCCATCGAACCAACAGAGCCTCAGTCGACTGCCACCAACAACCTACAGCGGTTCAGCAAAGTCTAGATGGGGTAAAAATCATGCTCATGCAATGAAAGAACAGGTGGACAAGATCAAGGAAGTCACAAAAAAAAAACAGGCACATATATGGCTAAGCTCAGGATGAACATGGGAGCCACAAGGAGGCAAGGAATCAGGGCATTCAACTCCATGACAGATTAGATGGATAAAATCACCAAAGAAGTTGAGACCTCCTATGACTCCTTCTGCACCAAAGTGAGCAATACCTTGAAGTGCTTTCTGGGGAGGAACTAAGGCAGTGTATGTGCGTTAAAAATAATTTTTTGCTTGTTTTTATTTTGTGTACTATATTTGCTTTGATCTATAAGAACCATCACCATGTGCCTCTGCTGAAGGTATAACCTCTGCTACCCTAACTAGGTTGTTTATTATCTACATTATTATGTCTGTTCTATCTGCATTTGTTTTTGTTCTTTTTGATTGATGTCAAAGGGGAGGAAACGTGATGAGTAAACCAGAGCAACAACTCAGGGGGAGCACTGATGAGTAAACCAAAGCAACAACTCAGGGGGAGCATGCATCTTAAGTTATGAAAGGGAAGTATACTCTGTTTACTTTTTTTTTATTGTCATCATAAAAAAGGAAGAGATTGTTACACCTAAGTTTCAATGATGACTATAGTGCAAATCTAACTGTATCCATTTAATCTAGTTAATTGCAGGAAATCAGGAAGACAATACTACTTCAAAAGGAAGTCCTTTTAGTAAGGACATCAGAAAGGAAACAAGATCATATGAAGTAAGAACAATGCTAAATTAAAGGACGTCAATGGCATCAAAAAAGGAAACAAAATCAAAGACAGGCGCTAAAAGAAGTTAAGAACAATACTAAATCAATGAACGTCAAGGCTATCAAAAAGGAAACAAATCAAGTGCAGCCGCTTCAAGGATTGATTCGAAATCTGGAGATACTGAAGATTGATAGATCAAGTCAAGCCACAAATCACTCCCTTGATTATGGATATACGTAAATGAATCCAGCCCATCTCTTGTGCAGGATTCGGAGGCACCCCTTGGGTCAAATCTCTTAGAATATTTTGTTCCTCAATCAAGGATCAATCTGCAACGGCTACTCAAAACTCTCCTACAAGAAGATTGGCAAACTCAACGATTCAGCACGCAACTACATCATCTATTTCTAAGTCTTTCTAGTTCTTAGTACAAACACTGTATTCCTGAGTTTGCTAGTGTCACAAAAGATAGGAATAGTTAGAATACAAAACGAGAATTGTGTCAACACTGTAAAGAATTACTGTTGATGTATATCGTTGGTGGTGAACGTACTAAAACCATCATTGCTGTAAACATTTATCAAGATCTAAGAGAACCCTTATGACCCAAGGGAACTGGACGTAGGTACCACACCGGTACTGAACCAGTATAAAAATTATTGTGTCTTTTTTACCTTCCTGTTCATTTAGTTTATCTCTACTGAAATCGATCATTGCGCAAAATCTAGTCGACTAAATTCATACTCAATCAACAAAAATTTTTAAATCGACTACAAATCAACCCATCTTGTACTTTCATCGGACTGCCTTTTTTTTGCCTGCAGGACCTCATACCGTGATAGTGCATTGCACCTCATCTTATCCATAGTAATCCAAATATATGGTAGATGGTAAATAATTTGTCGCATCAAGACTTTCGTTTGTAGACATTTGTGGTCTGTCATATGTGTTCACCCTCACAAACTTAACATATGAAGCCACAGTTTACCTTTTATTTTTATTTTTTATCAATTAAAGTAGCCTTGAGGTGGCCGTGTTGGGCACAGTTTACCTGGAAACCATCATATGCATCTTTCCAACTTACCATGTGAGGCAACAGTTTACTAGAAAACTATCATATGCAACGCTTTGCCAACTTAATTACTATATAAAACCATAGTTTACGCGGAAACTATCATATGCATATCCTTAACTTATCATATGAAGCTGCACTTTATTTGGAAACTATCATATGCATATGAAATCAACTGTGTCTTGACAGGTACTATAAATTACAGAATGGCTTAGCACATTATCCCACCTCATTTGTCTCTCCTTAAGCCACTATCTCTTCCCGAAATATTTTATTTCCGAAGCTATATACACTTGTACACCAAGAAATTAAAGAAAGCGCCTTTAGGTATTTTGTATTCGCTTTTTAATTTTAAACGTAAAATAATCCTTAGCCCGGATTGTTTTATACTCCCGAGAACGGTATATGCAATTTATCACATTTCAGTGCCAAGATTTGCTCATTTGCTTATATTAATTAGTACTCTGTTAATGGTAAGTTGTAACCAGAGCTGTCATCTTAAGAGTTGAGATCATTTTTGTTTGTCTGCATTAATGCATCCATTGCCAAATTGGTAACCAATCTATCTTCTCAAGAATTGTAGGACATTTTTGGCCGTATCATTAACGCATCGTTCCAAATTTAATCATATGATACATCAACTGCAGCTTCATTGCTCTTAATTACATAATGGTTACATAATTTTCCTTCCTATTTCTCTTTGTCATACTTAAATACTCAATTTCCAACCAGCCTGTTTTGCTTCTCTTTCAGCCACTACATCCCCAAGAAAACGATGTTGCCCTATATTTTCTTGATTCTTTTGGCTGCACACCCCTTTTGTGTCAGCCCTGCACATACAACAAATGGTAACAAAAATATATTTATTTTAGCAGGCCAAAGCAACATGTCCGGCAGAGGAGGGGTAGTAAACAACAAATGGGATGAGTATATTCCACCTGAATGTCAGTCCAATCCATCAATTCTTAGGCTAACAGCTGAACTTCTGTGGGAAGAAGCCAAGGAGCCAATGCATCAAGATATTGATTATTATGCAGTTTGTGGGATTGGTCCTGGCATGTCATTTGCTAATTCAGTCTTGAAAACTGACCCAAAAATAGGTGTGATTGGTTTAGTGCCATGTGCTGTTGGTTCCACAAATATTAGCCAATGGTCTAAGGGATCTTTTAATTACAATCAGATGCTAAATAGAACTCAGACTGCGTTACAAGGTGGTGGGACGGTTCGAGCACTTTTGTGGTATCAAGGAGAAAGTGATACTTTGGATCTTGAGGATGCAAAATTATATAATTCAAGATTGCAGAAATTCTTCACTGATGTGCGCAATGACTTGCATGCACCTTCCCTCCCTATTATTCAGGTAATTTCAACGTTTTCTTTACATTATTAGTGTATACAAGTATTTTCTCATTTTCAATTTATGTGACATGATTCCAAGTGCTAGGATCGAAATACCTAATTAAGTCTAAAATATATTAAGAGTTATCTCATTAATTCTAATTAAGATAGTAGAACTTTTGGTTTTAGAAGATTCATGAAAAAATTTCAAATAAATAGAAAATAATATTCGTAGCGTTTAATTGGTAAAGACATAGATGCTTTCCTGGGAATTAGAACAAGAAAGATAGAAAAATACCAACGAAAAAAAAAAACTAAGCGACTAGTGAATTACATACAAGAGACTCAATTAAGAAAGGAGATTAATGGTGCTCACATCAGATATGATTATATGAATAAGATTTCATTCATACATCAAAAAATGAAAAATCATTAACTTATAATGAGGCGCTTTTTAGGAAACAAAATCAATGAGATTTATTAAATCAAAAGCAAACAATATCTTGAAACTATAAGGCAAAATACATAAAGACCCCATTAAACTATAAGCCATATCAGCGCCATATTAAAGCCACATCAGAAACTATCTAAATTTTAATTGTTTAACCTTTTCGTTTCTTTTTGACTATTCACATTTTTTTCCTTACTTATTATTTAATACACTAACAAATCTCTAATTAATTATTAAATTACTCTTAATTATATTTTTTTCGTCGAATTCTCATCCATAGATACACTATAAATTTAAATCCATTCAATCTTGGTTTACTCTCCTCATTTTATGTTTTTTTATCTAATTATTTTTAATTTTTTAACCGCAATAGAGAAAATACAAAAAAATTCTAAATTAATTTCTTAATTTTCAGAACAAAGAAAAATTTATTGAATAAAAAAGAAGAAGAAAAAAGATGAGGCAGATGGCGAGAAAGAAAAAAAGGAAAAAGAAAGAAGATGGACAGATAGTGGGAAAGAAAAAAATTATTACAAAACGAAGAAAAAGAAGAAGATGAGTAGCATAACAAAATTTGCACGAAAAAGAAGAAGATAGAAGACGAGGAGCACTGGTTTTGGGGGGGGGGGG